>MNAD01001673.1:24908-62410 GCA_001895945.1 Trametes pubescens
GGGGGGGGTCACGCGGCGCGAACCTGTAGGTAGGCAGTTGGTAGTGGGAGGAGAGGAGGATGCTCAGTTAAGCGCCTGTGCGGTCAGACTTAAGTACTCCGACTCGTCTCGGCAGAATTCGCGTTGCACAGGCTTACGCGTCCCTACGATGGCTAACGCACTCCGCCAGCTATTGTCCCACCTGCGTAAAGGAAACGGGCCAAAGGATAATGACCCACGGATAATGACCCACGCCATGGCGGCCTGCAAACGGCTCCGATCGGGTGGGCCGTACCTAACAGGCAGGGAGATACGCCTGGGTGCTCGGCCTGTACCCGTCACGGTCGAAGGAACGCGGACGTGGTGATGCCGTCATAATAGGCATTGGGTGCGTCCCGTAATCTGTACAAATACAAAATCCAGCCATTTAACAGCGGTATCTGATACACGACGCACGGCTACTCGTCCTCCTTGACCGCACTAGAGCCGCTCTTATGGCGTATCTGCCACCTCTTCAACTTCGGTGCGCGAGGCGGTGGTACATCGTCCATCACGGTGCGAGTCTCTTGCGTGACTTGGATCTACAGAAGCGGGCGGCAGATATGTTGTCAGGATCTCTCTTGCCCATGCACGCGAACAAGACCACGCACCTCAACCTGGCTATCGGTCAGGTGCTGTCGCAGGCTCTGGTCGCTGCGCTTCATCATCGACCTGTACGCCTGCGCGGGCTGCGACAGCAGCGAGCGCGACGCGCTCGCGTGCCCGTACATGTCCTCGACGACGCCGCGGTGGTACTCCTTCTCCGCCGCGTCCTTCTCGCGCTCTTCCTGCGACCCCCGCGCGTACTCGTCCTCGTCCTCGTGCACGACGACGACGTGGTGTTCGCCTGCGTGCTCGACGTCCGGGTCGGCCGCGGTGACGCGCGGCTCGAACAGGCGGTGGATGCGCGCGCGGAAATTCGGGCACGACGGCTCGCTCAACGCGCGGCGGCGGATAAGCGCGGACACCACGGACGCGCGGCGGGGCTTCTCCGGCGTGGAGTCCTGGCTGCAGTAGATGATGTTGCTGTCCAGCACCTTCGCCGACGACTGTGCGTCGTACGAGCTGGTGTCCTGCCCCGACCCGCTCCCGGAGGTGACCCAGCTGAGGACGACCGCGTTGACGACGACCTGCGTGCCGGCGCGCGTGAGTATGGGGCGTGCGTGGGGGGTGGGGAGAGAATGCGCTTACGTCTGTGCCGCAGGAGGCCAGGCAGACCCAGCCGAGCTGCTCGCCGTGCATGATTGTGAGGATCAGGATATTGATGCACGACGTGGTGAGTGCGACTGCCGCTGCCCTGTGCACTTGTTAGATGGCGGACATTTTGCAGCAAGGACATACGCGACTCACCACAGCGTTCGGAGCGCGACGCGACGAGTTCGAGGGATGTTGAACCTCTGGTTGAAGAGCGGCCAGACGAACAGCGAAGTAAGGAAGACATTGACGGATCTGTGCACAGGGGTTAGACGGAGGATATACACCAGGAACGGAGGGCACGTACAGATCATAGATGAGAAGTGTGAGAGATGCCGGACGCGTCAAGCCGATGACGCAGGAACCGTCGTCTCGGAAGTACGAGATGCGCCCTGGAAATGCAAGTGTCAGTCGTGCAAACAGACGACACAAGACGTACTGACCAAGTATAAGGAAGACGGCCACACCGAGGTATAGCAAGACAACGCCCATGCACGACAAGTATATAGGGGACCGCAGCCTCTTCGTTCTAGCCGCGCCACTCCATACAACGTATACTTTCTCGACTACACCGTTATTTAGATGAGCTGTTCGCCAAGAGCGGAAGTGAAGACGTACCAAGGAACATGTATATCAATATCTTGGAGGTCGCATAGAATGCGATGCAGTTCAGGATACCCAGGAGACACACGGTCTCGCTGAGCTCCATACCTGTCCCATTCACCAAAAGACCGGCTGTACATCGTCTGTAAGAGACTGTAGACGGCGAGGGTCTGACGGACGCGCTTACTAGAGAATAAGAACAGCCATCTGTAAAGATAGACCCGTCAGCTAACACGCTAGAAGAGACGCAGCGAAGATCACGTACGAATCAAGAATGGTCAATATGACCAACAGGCGCGGCCAGTTGATGCGGCCCATAGCCTGTGGCGACGACAGGTCGGACCAGTGCAACTTCTTAGCGAGGCAGAATGCGAGCGTCGATACACCTAGAGCCAAAACGTCTTAGCGAGAACTGAACGCAAAACCGGTGAGAAAAGGGGGTGCTCACCGAATAGATGTATCACCGCGCTCAACACTTCCAGCCCAACGGTCTGGAAGCGCATCGCGTGCGAATGAGTCGCCGTGTGGTGTGTGGTCGTCGTGTTCGACATCGTTTCTGCTAAACGAGAAGAAGGTGGTGGCGTGAAAGAAGGAGGGGAATTCAATAGCGACCTGCGCGAGGGCGATAAGGCAGCCGACCGAGGTGCGGGGGCAAGCTCATATGCGCACCCTGCTCCGAGGGACGGACGTGCGGGAGTGCCGCGCTGCTGCAGGCACTCCCGCGGGCCCGGGCGTTCATTATTCACCTTCCCGCACCCGTAAGCAGTACATCCGCAGGGACGCGCTGCAGGAACGCAAGCGATGGTCTAGAGTGGCGCGAAGCCAGCCCAGGCGGATATCGAACCGTGTTGCTATATGTGGCATATCCGCTGGCTTGGGTGCTGGTCAATGACCGAATATCGTACTTACGATCGAGCCTGACCCGTCTTGCGGAATAAGGCACCACTAGCGTCTGTGGCGAAGAACGGAGCGTGAGCCACATACGGAACCAAAATGGGGCTTCGAAAGACAGCTCGAAGAGATCGCACAAGGACGCTGTTGCAGACACCGCATGACTACGGCTTGAGATTACCCTCGATGTACACCGCGAACTTGTCCGCTATGCTCTCCTCGCTCCAGTCCACCGCGCCCTTCTCTGTCGTTCCGAGCGTGATCGCCTTCTTGTGCACGGTGACGAACTGGCGCTTCAGGCGCTGCAGCTCCGAGAGGGTTATATTGCGCGGAGGGAGGCTGACCCGCGGCTTCGACATCGCGGAAAGGACGAGCGTGACGGGCCCGCCAAGGCCGCCGGACGCGGTCTGCTCGGCCATGATGGCGGCGACCATCGTCGTGGTCGTGTGCTCCAGCGTCCGGAGCGCATCGGTAGGGGCTTTCGGTACCTGTCACCAGACTGGTGCGTCAGTGCGCGTGCGGCGGAGACAGTCGGAAGAGTACGCACGGCTTGGGTTCCAGCGTTCGGCGGCTTTACATTTCCTTCCGTGACGGCCTTCCAGATGTCGTCTATCGGTACGTCTGCGTCCGTCCACGGCACTGTAAATAGCGGGGAGTCCCAGCGGACCATGGATGACGGCTCCTCATAGCGCATCAGCAGGTTTTCAAGTCTGTATGTCGTCAGAGCGGGCCAGGTAGTGCACAACTTGGTGGACCTACGTCTCTGGTGCGTATGCACGGCTGTCATCTCGGGACGCATTCCACTCCTTGCATTGCTCATGTGTCGCCACCACGAATACCTACTTCGCGCGCTCAGAATCCTACTGTTCACGTCAGACACAGTGCAATCACTTACTGTGCATACTCGTAGTTTGTGCTCCCTCGCCGCACAGTACATCTGATACCGGAAGCCCTTGATGTAGTTCATCGAGTCTACTATCAGGATAGTATCCTGGCCCATCTGTCGCTGGACGGCTGTGAATAGGGCACCTCTCGCTGGCTTTTCGGCACGTCCATCTATACTCATCGCGTTAGTCACAAATAGCCACGATTACACCACGATTACACGCGCACTTACCGTTGTATACACTGCGCGAGAGGTTCAAACTGTCGTCCGAGACCACGACCACTTTTAATGGCGGACCCTCATAAGAAGGATCCTGGAGGCGAGATTCCAAGTGTGCACGGAGCTGCTCGACACGCTGTGTCTTGCCAGAACACGGGTACCCTGAAATGGTGATGAAGGCCATACAGTCGTTTGATCGTCGAATCGGAGTAGGGCACGCAGACGAAGATGGTGGTGCAAAGCAAGATGGATTGATCGCGCTATGCTATGCTGTCTACGAGACCCTCTGACCACGAAGGTCGTCATCGGGAAGGGGGTTTGCCAAAAATTGCTGAAAGCCGAAGCTAACAGACGTGTTCGGATGTGTAATTTGCAATCAGCAAAAGACTGTGCCTCGGTAAAGACCTCACTGGCGACAGTACGTGCCCGAGCACAAGAATGGGGATCAGTATCGACCAAGCGCGTCTTATATACCCCCGAGATGCATGCGCACGGACCATGTCTCGCGTCAAGCGAGTCTGCGGGTTCAACCTCTTCGCGTGGCTCGACGAGCTGTCTTGGCTGAATATGCTAGGGATCGTTTGATTGCTCGGAAGGTATCCGTAAATCCATGCATCCTTCATAGAGTGCGACACCAGGCCAATCGAAATCGGGGCCTAGCGCGGATCCAATGTCCACACCAGACCACGGGCGCTTCGCGGAATGCATTGAATTGACCTTGACCCGCGCTGCACGGGAAGAAAGAGGACAATGTCCGACTGCACGAGGCTGCATGGCGTGTGTGCGCATGCTACACAGCACTACCCGGTCGGCTTTGTGGTGGAGGACCCTGGGAGGAGGAGACGGTCCGCGACAAAAGCCGAGAGTATTGAATAGACGCCCATATTGAGGCGCCAAGTCCATCAGAGTCTCGCTCTGGCAGAGCGCATTCACTCACCTTCTCCCTCCACCTCCGCTTCCCCTCTCCGCCGCCTGTGCTTGTGAGGCCATGGTCAGCTCCGCCTCCTCGCGCTCTTCTGCCAACGATCAGGTGTGTGCTCCTCCAACTCCGCCGCGTGAGGCGCGTTCCAGATCAAGCAGCTCATAGACGATCTTCATATCTTCCCGTGAAGGCGTCAGAAGCAGGCTTGCGCTCAGATGACGAGTCCGTGCACCACGACGGCGAAGGGACCCATGCGGGGAACTCCCCCACTTCCTCTTCTGCCGCCGAGATCACCACAGGCGACGGAAGCGGCGCGACATCCGCCGGTCTCCTCCAGCCTCCCCCGCTCGCCCAACCTGCCGAGCTCGGTCCCCCGGCAGCGGACGCTCATTCAGCCACAAGCGACTCGCATAGCACCGGGCAGGACCCGTCCTCCTCTCACCATACCCAGTCTGATCTCACGACCGCCGCGGACACGCTCCCCACCATGTCTGCCACCGCAGTGTCAATCGCGTCCCCGACCGAGAGCTCTCCCGCACAAAGCGCGTCCGCGTCCGGCGACAAGGAGAAGGAGGTTGGCACAACTGTGTATGCTGCACCGGTAGGGAAGCGGCGACGAGATGGGCAGTCGGTTTCTGAAGGTGTCTTGACATCCTCGAGCCTGACGAAGCTTCCATCGTTACCAGAGGATTCCAAGTCGCCCTCCAAACGCGTCAAGAGGTCCTTCCTCTCGCGATTCACGCTTCTATGCAAGTCGTGCATACATACCCAAGACTCGCATCCCATCGACCTTGACGAGGGCGTATCGCAACCCATCGATTCGGAGAAGCAGACGCTGAAGGAGACGGAGACGGCGCAGCATGGGACGCGAGAATCCTCCACTTCCACTTCGGGTACGTGTTAAAGGTTGCGACGCGTATATTTTTTGGGATGCTGAAGACGACGCAAGCAGTGAACGCGCCTGTGCTGCAGCCGTTGACCATTCCAACATCTGCCATGCCGGACGTTGATATCGTCGTGCCCCCAACGCCGACCAACCAGCTTCTCCCGCTGTCTGAGACTGACGGCCTTACATCGGGCGCGGTGCAACCGCCCGGCTCGACAGGTGAGAACCTTTCCCATTCCATCCTCCAACACCACCGCGTCGTGCGTGACTCCGGCGAGGAGTCTGATAGCTCCTTCACGGACGACGGGAACTTCCACGAGCTCATCACGGTGGACGAAGTCGAGGACGAGGAGCAGCGGCTAATCCGACTGGGTGGGTCCGGGATCCCCATCGGACCTGTGAGTGCTCTTCGCCGTACATCTCCGCGCAATCTCCCCTTAATTGTACCGTGGTTCTCTAGGACGGACAGCCGAAGCCTCTATTACCGCCCATTGCCCCGGAACACGTTGGGCGGAAATGCTTGGTGCTTGACTTGGACGAGACCCTCGTGCACAGCAGTTTGAGGGTGCGTACTCACCGTCGTATCTGTCTTTCATGTTCCTGACGGTTTCATCGCTCCAGCCTGTAAACTCGCCCGATTACATCGTGCCGGTTGAAATCGAGTCATACTGGCACAACTTTTACGTGCTGAAACGGCCCGGCGTCGATGAGTTCCTCAAACGCATGGGCGAAATTTACGAAGTGGTGGTCTTCACTGCCAGTTTAGCGAAGGTGCGTCTCCAAATTTAGTTGCCCTTTTCCCTGTGACCAAACCCCGCTCCGTCGCGCTGCTGTGCAGTATGCCGACCCGGTACTCGACAGACTTGACCCCACCAAATCGGTAGCGCATAGACTCTTCCGTGAGAGTTGCTTTAATCATAGAGGCAACTATGTGAAGGTACATATTCCGTGCTCCTCTGCATTCCCTTCTCCTACTCACGGTCGTGCAGGACTTGTCGCAGCTCGGACGGCCCGTCAAGGACACGATCATATTGGACAATTCCCCTGCCTCGTATATCTTCCACCCCCACAATGCCGCTCCGGTATCTTCGTGGTTCAACGACCCGCACGACACCGAGCTAATGGACCTTTGTCCGTTCCTGAGCGACCTCGCACACGTCGATGACGTGCGCGGTATCCTCAACTCTTCCGCAGTATAACTCCGGATACCACTCCCACAATACCTACTGCGACATCTGCTTGTATGCGTCGCCAACAGCGCCGGGACATACCTCGTACGCAATGGCTTCTATACCGACGGGGCCCCGACCCCTCTCATCTTCACAACAAGAGCATGATGATGCCTTCCTCTCCGGTCCCGTTTAGAAGACGACAAGTCTCTTACCCAACACTCCTTACCGCGCCCCGTGTCCTTCCCTTCTCGCCGCCCCGCATCCCGCACCAGGCCGCATCTTATACCCCGCATCGACGTCGGTCTCCCGCATCCCTCTATTCGGCACGCCTTGTAGCCGCACACTCGCTCCTTCTCTTCAACGTCTTCCCCTACACACAAGTCCGCTTTCCTGTTCCTGCACTGTACGTGTATCACTACAGCTACTGTCTCCAGCTGGACCGGACGGTTTCCCCGCCGCGGGCCGCGCACTGTCTTCAATACCTCTCCTCCACCTTCATGCGCACCAGCACCAGCACGCGCACCCGGCACGCCGTCCCCACTACTCCCACACAGTGGGCCCTGTCGCACGCGTACGTGACCCGCTCTCGTGAGATCCCCAACGGTTAGCTGACGTCTGCCCGGTTTGTCCTCGCAGTCGCCCAAAACTTGCTTACTTCGCATCTATTTATGCTATACCCGCGTTCTCCCTCCTCCCCTTCCGGTTTACCTTTGTGTTGTCTTCTCCCTTCCGGTCTACACGATGTCCCGTGACGAATATAGCGACGAACCACAGCCTATTCCTGCCCGCCCCGCCCGCGTCGGTTTCGCTGGCCCATGGGTCCCCGGTAGATATCCCTCAGTGCCGGTAAGGTCTGCCGCGGCCATTGTCCGTCCATCGAGGCAATGTCCGTACGGCATGCGCGTGCTTCCGACCCCATTTCCTCCTCTGTGGAGGGGCCGAGATCCTCCCTCCGTCGGCGCGAGATTCGAGATTGCGTTATGAGTTACGAGCTTCCGGCGCTGCGCGGGCGACGCTGACTGGCCCGCAGGCATCCCGAGCACCCTGTCCCCGCTGCTTCGCGCAAACTGCACAGTCACAGGCCGCGACGCCGTGCCTGAACATATGGCGCCGCGCTCTGCCGCCCCGTCAGCTGCACGCCCGCGCCGTCGATACTGCACTGGCCCCGCAGGCCCGGATTGCGCGTTCACGCCAGTGCTTCGAGCTCTTCGACTTCGGGCGGGTCGATGTGGGGGCTTCGAGCTCGCACTGGCAGCGGAAGGGCGTGCCACGCGAGCTCGTGAGTGTACACATGCTCACACATTCCGAGGGCCGAGATATTCTTGTCATTTGGGATCGTTACGGTGCATTACTTATTCACGGAGGCGACGGCCCCCCCCTCTCCCGCTTTCCCCTTCTCCTACTACTCTGCTCCTACTCCTACTCCTGCTGCACTAGCACTAGCACTGCCTTCACCCCGTACATACACAAGCACCGCACACGCCCGCACACGCGCTCTACGAGATCCCCCCGCGGTCGCCCCCTCGCGCACTTCAATTCTACATACATAGATAGTCTGATTCGCCACGGACCCGGGACAGCAAGCTAGCGGCCGTCCGCGACGCCCGCCTCGTTCGTCTCCTCGTCCTCCCACGGGCTGAACTTCGGCTTCCGCAGCGGGCCCAGCGAGTGCAGCCACGCGAGCCCCGGCGGCAGCAGCGTCCGGCCCGTGCCCATCGCCATCGCGCCGTCCTTCGCGTGCACATGCACGTGGGGCGGCGAGGGCGGGATGGCGGCCATGTTCGGGATGGACGCGACCTCGCTGAGCGTCGGCAGGCGCTCGAGGCTCGTGTTCGCGGACCCGCCGAATGCGCGCTGCAGCGCCTCACGCTCCGCAGGGGACGGCGCGAAGGCACGCATCGACACGGACGCGAAGACCGTGTCCGCGTCGGCGGCGCCCGCGAGCGACGGCGGGAGGCTGAGCGCGGACGCGGTCGAGAGGCTGCTGCTCGGGTGCGAGGCCAGGGACGACGAGAGGCTCGTGCTGCTCGCGTACGACGCGCTGTCGTACGGCGAGGCGGCGAGCGCGTGGACAGAGGGCTGGGACTGGGATGCGGAGAAGAGCGAGGGGAAGGACTTCTTGGTGAGTGAGAACGCCTTCGCCTCCGGGTTGAGCCCTCTGCGCTCCTTGGCTGCTGCCGCATCCTGCTGGGAGAACCACCGGCGGTGCGCGGAGGCGCCCATTTTGTCTGGGCCCTCGTGCTCTTGCTGTTGAGGTGCGGCGACGATGCCGGGAGGCGGGAGGGGCGGGTCAGAGATCGTGCGTGTCGGCGGGAAGGACGCGCGCTGGTCCGCAAGGTCTGAGGTGAGCCGGCGGCGGGGAGGCTGCGGGCGTACCTCGAACGGATCGTCCTTGTCCACGCCGTCGAACGAGGGGCACGTGAGCGAGAGCGGCGAGGTCGTGTATGCGCCAGTGCGCCCCGCATTCGGACTCTCGACAGGCGGAGGGGGCGGGAAGCGCGCGGTCTTGCGCCAGTCACGCGCGAGCACCGCGTCGTCTTCAGACTGGAATGAGCGCGGGAGGCCGAGCCCATCGAGGCTGCTCGAACTGTCGAGCGAGCTGATGAGGCCCGTCGGGATGAGCGAGGTGCTCATCGGCGAGATGCTGCTTGCGGTGTTCGGCTCCACACGTACGGAGGCGGCCGATTCGCCGGCGTCCTCGGTGTCGCTGAACGGCGAGAAGCGAGTCGACGAGGAGCGAGTGGAGAGCGTGCTGGGCAGGTCTCCGTTGAAAAGCGGGAAAGCGTGTGGGCGCACCAAGACCTGACCGTTAGGGTCAGGCTCGGGGAGTACGCGCTGGATGGGCTCGCGCAGGTTCGAGATGCCTGTGAGAGACAGGCGGGCAGGGCGCGGCGAGACGGAAGGCTCCCGGTTATCGCTGTTGGCCGAGCCAGACGAGGAAGACCCTTTGCTCTTGGGAGCTTGGATGGGCATAGGGAAACTCTCCTGACGTTCAGCATAGTCAGAAGTGTGATGGTCAAGCAGCTCCTGCGTGAGGGCTCCCGCTTGAGCGGGCTCCGGATAGGGCGCAGACGACCACGACGGGATGGAGAGGTCCTCCTCGTTGACGGTCGGCACTACGGTCAGGGGGTAGAAGGAACGATCCTGCTTCTTGATCTCCGCCTGCTCCTTCGCCTTCAGGAGGCGTTCTTCCTCCTGAGCGATGCGCTCCTCCAGCTCCTTCGCGCGCGAGTTGAGTGCGGCGACGACCTCCTCTGCGACCCTGATCTCCTTCCTCTTCCGCTCGAGCTCCGCCTGCGTCTCCTCCTCCTGCGCGTCGCCCTCCTCTTTGGATCGTACGATCTCCTCTTCATCCTCCCACATGCGCGTCCGCAGCGCTCCGATCTCTGCGCCTAGCTTCTCGATACGCACCACGGCGCTATCTCGCGCGCTCTCCGCCGCACGCAACCGCTTCTCCGCATCGCGTTTGCTCGTCTCTGCGTTTCGCTTCGAGTCCTCGAGCGTCTTCGTGCGCGTCTTGAGCTCTGCACGCGCGGTATCCTCGTCGCGCTTGCGCTGACGCTGCTCCTCGAGCTCCTTCTGGATGCTCGTATGCGACTCGGACGCGCTGCTGCGAGCATCGTTCAACTGTGTGCTCAGCTCCTTCACCGCGGCCTGCGACTGCGAGATCTGGCGCAACACCTCCGCGATCACGGGGGACGAATCAAAAAGCGACGTTGACGAAGGGGAGTACGCGAGCATCCGCGGTGCGGGTGGCCGCGTTGTTTCGGGCGTCGAGGGCGCCGAACTCTGTGCAGGAGACGACGCGAGACGCTGGAGGTGTGTTGCGCTGCCTTTCGGCGGCGTCGATATGGTGATACGAGGTGCGTGCAGAGGTAGAGACGCCGATTTAGGGAGCGGAGGGGGAGTGTTGCTTCGGGGTGCGGCATTGTGAGATCGTGCGGTAGATCGCTCAGTTCCCCTGAGCTTTGCGGTTGCATCGGAGGGTAGGCGCGAAGGGGTAGGGAATGGTAGGCCTGGTGTATGGTTTGTACAAAGAACAGATTGAGATGAGACTGTAACTCACCGTCGCATCCCTCGAGTAAATCCAGCGCCTTTACGTTCAATATACCCGGAGGGCCGTCTTCGTTGTCTTCCTCTGTGGCAGCAAGCATGTCGTACCACCAACTTTGAATGATGCCTCCCCGCCACCAACGCCCAAACAATCCAACGAACCATGCATCTGAGACAGATGAAACAAGGTTCCCGGAGTAGATCGCGTGGCCATGAGTACGGTCTTGCGGGCGGCCCGTCGGATAGAGTGCTGCTATCGTGAGGATGCCAAAGGAGTAGAAGACGTGCTTCGGAGTGCGAAGGGATACGGAAGCGCGACTGACGAAATGGAAGGGAGAGGTGGGGTCGAAGGTGCTTCCTGATTTGCGAGTGCTGGGTGGCGTTCTACGAGAAAGGGTGAAGTGCACGCCTGAATCGTCAGAGGCAATGCCGTCTTCCTGCCCGCCTTCGTCCAGTCGGCTGATATGTTGCTTGAAGGACTGTTCTGTGAGGTAGTTCCGGAAAGAGTTTTCGGACGGATTGGTGAGATACGCTGATGGTATGTAGAGGCGGGCGGTGAAGCGTAGAGGCAGAACATCGGGGTGCAGCGAGAGGTTGAACAGACCGCATACAGGAGTAAGAGAACGCACGAGGGGAGTTAAGGAGGTTACGCACCCAGTACCAAAACAATTATGACAAAAACCACAGCGAAGAAGACCGACCTGAGATCCACCTGGGAGATGACATGGCCCAGCGAGAGCGAGGGGTGGCCAGAGAGGAGAACGGCCCCCAGACCGCCGAGCGCCATGGTGGTAATGAGGAGGAGAGGATGTGCCCCCTCTGGGCTGGGCGACGGCCTAGTGGCTATGCGGCGCTGCGTCGGAGAATGTGGGAGATGGGTGAGTTTGGTAGTCAACGTTGCGAGGGGAGTGCGCGTGCACGACCCCGGGGCTGGTGGGATGGTGTGTTGTATAGGATGGTGGTGGATGGAGAGCTCGGACGTCCGAGCAAGCGACGGCGGACGAGGACGAACTCGAGCTGCAGCAGAAAATGCGCCCCCGTCTCGCTTCCCAATCCGGCGACCACGCGCGCCTACGCCGGATCAGATGACCCCGGCCTCTCCTCCGCCCTCCGGCTTTCTCCTCCGTCTGATTGCTCTCCCGCCCGACCCCCGTCCTCCTCCCGACCCAGCTCACTGCCGTTCGTCTACCGTCCTCGTCCTCGTCCGTTCTCTACCGGATCGAACCACACCAGCGCCGTCTTGGACACTCATCCAACCGCCACGACGACCGTCCCACAGGCGTGGTCCCCTCTGCCAAGTCAATTGAGATGCCTCAGCACGCGCCCATCGCACTCCGCCAGCCACGATGCAGCTCGATCTTCCCCATCGCGCTCACCTGAGAACGCCTCCGCGCTCCCTGCACCGCTTCGCGATACCGTCGCTGTCCCCGTGCACAGATAAAGTGTGACTATCCCTTTCCCGCTCTCCACTTCCACCCACCCTAGCCTATTCCAGCGAGCGAGAAGGTCCATCGGGAGCCTTCCCACCCGCACCTCTGGTCCCACCAGCGCCGGAGATTTGCGCTTCCCGCCGGATCCTCGGGCCTCGCGCTGCATGAGATGCATGCGAGATCGAGGATGTGGATGATGCCATCGCAGCCGCGATGCAGTCATGGCCTCCGTGCGGTGTCGCTTGATCCCCTCATGGGTCCTGCCTGCATCACGAAGTGCTCAACTGAACGCCGGCGGATCGTAATCGTCCGCGAGCAATCCGCCTTCAGTGCAGCATGTCGCTCGACAGGTAGCGTGCATGCACAAGATCGCCCGCTAACTGGGGTAATGTCGCATGCGATCGATCGTGTATTGCTCAACATGCCTGCGGTTCCTCTCGTGAGGTCTACAGAATGCTCACAAGACGCACACAACGCGCAGGCCACTCCGAACCCACGACGGGTTCGCGCGTCTGATGACACACATCAGAAGATGTACGGACATCTCATCCAGGTAAGAAGAGCGTCTGACTATCCGTAACCGCCTCGAGGCTGGCATGGTACCCAGGAAACATTCACAGGCATATCCAGTCATCTGTTCTGTGTTATTGAGTCAACCGCCCTGGCAGTGGTATATCAGGATACATGTACCTTCGCATCGATGCATGATACACATGCAGAGGTACAGCACTCGCCATCGATATTTCTGATATCGCCGCGGTGCAAGTTTGGTGTTCAGTTTGGAAACATTGCGCTGATCTTCATCCGCCACGAACCTCTGATGGATGAGTCCATCTCCGCATGTTTTCGCCACTCTTCATCCAGGACTGTGGAGACTTACATGCTGACAGAAGGATACCTCTTGTAGGAATTATCGCCTGACCAGAATGTACAGGAGTACTCTCAATACAAACAAATCGTGTGCGTTGGAACACGGTGGTACGGAGGTCTGGTCAAGTGAGTCGAGGACCCGTTCAATATAAGCTTGGATTACGTCGTGCACTTCAGACTTTCCTGCGGGCAGTCCGCGCGACGCCTTCTTGGAATGCACTTCAAGCTACTTCAGGCCGCGACATGGTCCAAGCTTGTACAACTTCGACGATCTGTTCATGATTATCGTGAATGTAATTTGTGGCCACTCAATGTGTTGGAGGTCTGCAGTGCGAATTCCGGCATACGACAAACAGAACCTTCTCTCTCCAAAGTCCCAGACTGCCATGTTCGTGGTGATGCCTGCTCACCTACGGCAAGGGATCGCGGACCAACAAAATGTCTATAAGCGATGCGTCAAACAAACATGGCATTTGTTGGAGGTGACGAAGGCAGGATATTGTGTTGTCATATTTGTCCCTATGGACGAGCCAAGGGCGGGCACCAACTTGGCACAGGTCGGCGACCAAATCTCGATTTTCCGCGTGAGCAAACTGGGCGAGAAAGTACTCCAGAAGCCAGCCAATGTTACCGGAGGGCACCATCCATAAACGCGCCAGCTGCACTGCACCTGAAGATTCAAACACCCGGAGAATTGACCTTGCCTGCCCGTTTGCGGGCGGGACTATCAACTGTTGATGCAAAACTTGCCCATGAGCGCCGTTCCCATCGCGAATAGTCCTGCATTACGCCTGAGTGAGGGTGAATGGGGGGATAATGCTAATAGTGTGGGGATTGTACAGTGCATTAGGTCTATGATATCAGCAAGGTATGTACGGGGATGCAAGACGAAGGGTTGCCGCACGCTGACGCGAACGGGTGACAGCGGGCGAGAGCGGAGGTTGGTGCTATGACGAGGGCGGAGGGGTCGTGGGTGCGTCCGGTGGGGGAGGCGGCGCGGCTGCTTCCTCCTCGGGGACCTTGAGCTCGGCCTCCAGCCGCTCCTTCGCGCGCACGACTTTTGACTGGAGGTAGTGCGAGTTCGTGGGGAGGGGCTGCTTCCCTGGCGCAGGTTTTGGCACCTTCTCTGGTGGCGAGTTCGCCTTGAACAAGTGCTCGTAGTTCTGCACGGGACCACACGTATGTCAGCGCCGCGTACGCGGAGGGCTGGAGAGGCTTGCGCACCTGGACGATCCGCTCAACCGTGTCCTCCTTCTTCACATTGAGGATGAGCCGCGCCTCGTCCGCCGTCATCCTATGCTCCCGCGTTAACCGGTCCGTCAGCGACCCAGAGGTCGCGTTCCCGACGCCCGCAACGTCAGCCCCGCCAGCACCGGGTGGCCGGTACTTGGCATCTGAAAGTTCGCATAAGTCAGTAAAACTGCTCAGAAGCGCACCGCTGCGCGAAAGGCAGCGTTTGAAACGTACTCTGTATGGCCTGTCTCCCCGCCGCGGCGAACGCCCTCCCAAAGATCCTTGCGCCAGCGATCGCAATTTGAACGATGACTTTTGGCGAGCTCTATGGCACATGTCGTACACACGCATCAGCACGCTCCCAGTCAAATGGCTAAACCAAGGTAACGCACCATATCCGACGACCCAGCCCGAGACGATGGTGACAGAACCGGAGAACTGTGAGAGACGTGCCGTCGACCTCCGGCACTGCGCGCTCGCGCGAAGAGGCGCCCGCGTCGAGCTCGGTTCTCGCGAGCGCCTGCGCAACTCTGCCAAAATTTCTACCGCCAACACCTGTTCTTCGGTAACCGCTCCTGTATTTCCCGCTGCTCTCCTCTTGCGCAGCTACATCTGTGTTGCTATCTAGTCTGCTATTGGATCACTGGCGCTCTTTGTCATGTCCCAGCTTGTAGCGGAGCAGAGGAGCAAAAAGCGCAAGCTTGCCGCTGCCGCCGACGCTGCATCCCTCGCGGGCGAGCCGTCGTCGAAACGGTCGAAAAAGGACAAGGACGCGAAGCGGGTCGTGATGGAGAAGGCGAAGCTCGACAAGGGCAAGTCGCGCGCGACCGACGACGCGTTTCGCGTCGTGCGCGCGACGCTCAGCGTCGCCGTCCCGCCTGTGTTCGCAGCGGACCTCCGCGGCGGCGTGGAGGAGATGCTGGATTCGACGCTCATGAGGTATGCACATCATACATACAAACTTAGTCCAGGTTGATTGACAGCGAAGTGTGCTCTGTCGCGTCTGTTGACATGTGTTCGCAGGTATATCCCTGCGCTGCAAGGCGTGGTACTCGCGCACGACCACCTGGAGTTCCTGGACAAGGTCGCTACCGTCAAAGCAGACTGTCCATTTACGATTTGCAAAGTTACGTTCGACGCGACAGTGTGGAGCCCCCAAGTGGGCATGAAACTAGGTGAGTAGACCCTGCCAACCTGCCAAGCTGTCCTCGGAACCTCGCTAATGGACTTGGCGGACTTAGTGGGCAAAATCAACCTCTCCTCCCCGGACCACATATCCTTGCTTGTCCATCGCACGTTCAACGTCTCGATACCCCGACATCACATTACGACGGACGTGTACGAGTTCGAGTACGGACCCGCGGAGAACGACCCAGAGTTCGGTGCTGGCGGTGCAGAGGAGACCGCGCAGGATGTCCCTGCAGAAGGCGCGGAGGGCCAGGCCGAGGGTGGTGGTCGTTGGGTACACAAGGTCACCGGTACGAAGCTGGGCGATGCGGACGCCTCCCTGGAGTTCACCGTGGTCGGGTGCGTGACTTCCATATCCCTCGCGTTCACATCCGCTCACGTTAAATCAAATAGCCTGACTATCGCGAACCAAATGCTTTCATTGGTTGGGTCCATACAACCAAATCCGTTCTCGCCGGAACATGTTCCCAAAGCCGCAGTCACGACCTCGACCACGCAAGCCGCTCGGTCTGCCCGTTCAGATCCGGTGCTGATGAGCGAGCGGGAGGTCGACGCGTTGATCGAGGATGGTGAGGACAGCTCTGAAGAAGACGCGTTCCAGAAGCTAGGCCGCATGGGCGACGAGGCGGAGGCGAAGGAACGGCGAGCTCGCGAAGAAGCTGAGGAGGCCGCGCGGAAAGAGAAGAAGCGAAAACGGAGGGAGAGCAAAACACAGGAGAACGGTGGGGACGGAGAGGCCGTCTCGGGTGAGAAGAAAAGCAAGAAAAAGAAGAAGAGTTAGTCGTGTTTATCGTTTATGTTCTCTTCGCTATGTTTTGCACGGTGTTCCGTCTTGAGTTCCTACGTTCAGGTAGAATCTAGTTAGCATCAGTGTCACAAAGACATCGCCCGCCTAGCTCAATGGGATAGAGCGTCAGACTCTTACTAGCGGGTGATCTGAAGGCTGCGAGTTCGACCCTCGCGGTGGGCTACTAGTTTTGTCGGAGTCCACGATGTATGTGCAGCGTCTCGATCCATGTTTTCAAAACAGAAGGCCAACTGTGTATCCTTGGTTAGACGTTCATGGGACAGGGGATGTTGTCGGGATCCACATCCCAACGGTAAGAGGTCAGTTCTTCAAGAGTGGATTGCGAACGTGCGAGGAGAACGGTGGGATGATACAACGGCCAGTCTTCTTTAGGTAGCAGGTCGAAGAAGCCATCTTCATCGGTGTCGCTGTCAAATCCGAGCGTCGCAGAGACAAGCTGGGATCGAAGGCACTGGAGCATCTTCACTGCACGTTGGCCTATGTAAGACAGTTGAAGGTCCCGGATGGTGGTGAGCATCGCTAGGGCAGCTGATAGTCCGGGGTGAGATGCCAAGAACCATTCAGCAAACGTAACTGACAGCGTGTTCAGGTTGAAAAGCAATGGCAGCGCATCTATGAACGCCGCAGCGGCCTGCTCGCGAAAGTCGAATAAAGAGGGGAAGCAAAGAGAGCGCACGAACTGGAAGCGGATGCCTTCCAGCTTGTACAGGTACGAAAGGAAAAGGAGAAGGCTTCCTCCGTACGAAGCTCCACGGTGTCTGAGAGCAGCGTCTTGAACCCACGCATGTAGAAGAAGCAATTGGTCCGCATGAATCGCGCGCAGTCAGGTCTTGGACAGGCCTGCAAGACCTCCATTAGGATGTCGTAGTTCAGAACGGGGGATGTCGACATGGGTGTCAATGTTTCAAGGCAAAGATGTCGAAGAATATAACGAAGCCTGAGTGTATCTGGACCCACGAAACATCAATTGAGGGTCGAAGAAGTGTTATAAGGCGGTCAGAGCGAAGCTGAGCGCAAAGTTGGACGTACCGAATCAAAGGAAGCGAACTTGTCAGTTGTCTTGCAATCGGAATAGTCAGCTCAAATGGCACCGATAGACTTCCGGAAGGAGAACACCCGGGAGAAATGGTGATAAGTAGAGTCAAGCTAAGTAAGTCAAGGCCCGGGCTCGCTGGCGGCTGCACGGTTGCGTCGCCGTGTCGGAGTCTCGTGTTCGCAGGTGGCAGTGCCGACGCGGCGCGTGGTATACAGGCCGCCCCCCAGGGAGGCCTCATATCCTCTGGAGTCTGGACTGTTCCTCTCGCCGCTCCTTCAATTCGCCTTGAAAACTCCCGAGAAAAAAAGGGAACATATGTGTCTTAAGGACGACGCCAGCAGGACTCGAACCTGCGCCCACGAAGTGGAATTGATTTCTAATCAATCGCCGTAACCACTTGGCTATAGCGCCTTGTAGGTTTTTCAGACCCCTTCTTTGGCGACGATTTTGGGATTGACTCCATGCTCTAAGGACTTCGTTATGAAAGTTTCCGGAGGACGCTGCGACTGTGTTCATTTGCTTTCCTATGGCCGCGCGCCATATTATTTAAATTGATCATACATTACACATGTGCTGAGAGAGGTATCCGCGGGCCCACAGCGAAGGCTGCTTTATGTACTCAGACATAGCGACGAGATGTTATATGGCGGAGCAGGTAGTACTTAGTACAATCTCATGCTGAACCTCTTCACAGCTGAAGATGTAATACAGGGATGTTCCGCACCACCCATCATACATACAGGTAAAATCACCGCATAACACACTGCTGAGCCCGAGAGTCCAATCCTCCCCGCAACAATCAATCCCATGGCCGAAGGTCTGTTCATCACATCAGCCAAACCATCCTGCGATGCCTCGAGAACAGCACTAGTAGAGCAGGAAAGACTCACTCGGATCAGGTACGTGCTTCTGGTAGTGGTACGTGAAGGGCGGTGGCACGAGGCCATCGAGATCCGACAGCCCCCGCCTGTGCCCGGGTCCTAGTCCCGCTTCGTGGTCGGTATCGTCGGAGCGGGCGCTGTGGTCGCTCCCGCTCGACATGCGCTTGCTGATGGGGATGAGCCCGAAGGGCGAGATCGCGCGACTCCGGCGCGGGTCCCAGAGTCCGGCTTCTGCCAACTCCTCGTCGCCGGACGCCTCGTCCGCGGCCAAGGAGGAGACCTGTCGGCACTCGGCACGCCGGAGGTGGAGCAGGAGGCGGTTCAGGACAGTGGTTGTCATTGCCCAGCAGAAACTGTGACAACAGACATCAGTAGCTACGTAAGGAAAAAATTCTTGTAAAAAGCTCACAAGACGCCGAGGAGAGTGAGAGAAGGCCGTGAAAGGGCAGCAAGGGTGAGGTTCAGAATCCGGAAACAGGTGATGGCCTACATGAATCACCAGTTAGCGAGACGGCGCGCTTCGAAGAGGAATACGTACGAGGAAGAATCCCAGCCCGTCTGAGTGGAGCGCCTTGATGATGGGCAGTTCGACAGTGCGCGGGCGGTCGAGCGCGTTCAGCGCAGTTGATGTGAGAACGAACACTTCGAAGACCAGCTGTGGCGCACGGCGCGATCAGCTCCCGACTTCTCTTCGTGCACGGGGCCGGTCAACGTACTGGGGACGCCCATACCGCAACGAGGATGTGGGAGGATTTCGTCGCAATGCACATGCCCAGAGGCGCTGACCACTGGATGCTCGCTGCCAAGGTGTTAGGATGTATCGTGGATGCGCCGAGATAGACAGTCAGATACTCACGTAGTACGTTCACGAGCGTGAGAACCATTGTGACCACCTGGAGCGTAAAGCTCAGTAGGAAGCCAACCGTCATGATCTTCAAGATGATCTGCCAGAACGGCAAGGCAGGGCGTTAGCACGGGTTCGCAGTTGAGAGCGGAACGCTGGTCATGAACGACGTACGGGTCGATGTTCCCAGAGAATGACAACGCGCTGCAGGATGAGCAGGTTCGCGATCCCGACGGAGACGATTGCGAGCATGGAGCAGGTGAATATGAAGTGTTTGCATCTTCCGGGACGTCAGCGTTACGTTCGTGAACTCATCCGGGGACGCCGAAACACTTGCCCCTGTAAACCCAAGGGTTAACTACCAGGTGAACACCTAGGGCATGCGTAGCGTACTCACTAGATCTGAGAATGGATTCGACACGAAGCCACACATCTCTGAGAGTAGCAGAGTCAACGACATATGTTCCAGAAACCTTTCGCTGTTCAGCACGCACCATACGCCACGGCCAGGAGCGTGCCGAGCACTGTGTACCGGTTGAGGAGGAAAGTATATTTCGCATAAGTGGTTGGTGCAGGCCAAATGTACTCCACTTCGTCGGCGAGAGTCAGGCAATGGTCGTAAAACAAGACGACCAAGCCGACCGCTGCGAACACTGTTAATGACCATGCACTTCGAATCAGGCATGCATTGCGCACTCACCGGACATGTACCGCGTGGCCGCCAAATCGTGAAAGACAGACGAAGATAAAGAAAGTATTTGATCCATCACGGAAAGGGGTATATGTGGCCGGGTGTGCGGGCCCCACGATTAAGACGACCTGTCGCCGGAGTAGGGTAAAGTCAATGAGCAAGATTAAAAGCAGCCGTAGTTTAGAGCAACAAAAACAAAAGCAAGACCGCAGCCTTGGGCAGGAGGGTCAGAAGGGAAAGCGGACGCGGTGCGTGTGGTGGACGAGAGCAAGCTCCGACGACGAGCAAGCCTGCCCGCGCCCCCGACGATACAGTACCCTGCGCGTCACTGATTCTGAATCTATGCGACATCCCGATGCGCTGCCTCATAGAGCTGATCGAGACGGCATCAGTGTATTGATGCAGGCCCAAGACTAGT
This sequence comes from Trametes pubescens, assembly GCA_001895945.1. Classification (NCBI taxonomy): domain Eukaryota; kingdom Fungi; phylum Basidiomycota; class Agaricomycetes; order Polyporales; family Polyporaceae; genus Trametes; species Trametes pubescens. The sequence continues at coordinate 45,152 of MNAD01001673.1, forward strand.
GTGATGTTTGAGCTGGGGCTCGTTGATGGATCGGCCGTAAATAAGACCATGCTCTCGAATCTCAACTGGGCACTCAGAGAGTGTCCGGAAAACCTCCGAAATGATCTAAGACGTACCTATCCTTCAGTATGCGACACGTCTGCAATGAGCCGCAAGAGCGAAGGCAAGTGGCGAGAAAGCCTGAGCGGGGATCGCGAGACAGCGACTATGTACTCCCCCATCTTTCTTCAGGACAGGTTGATATGTCCGTGGAAAGCGCAGGGATCGCTAGAGCCTGATGGCGTGAGTCCCTCAGTAAATGTCAGTCCAATCAGACACGACCATGACGAGGTGTCGGAACGTTGGCATGTTTCTTCGTAACATCATGCCGCACAGCCTGCAAGGGAGATCATAGTGCTCTCACGATGGCGAGAACGGTTGATTGCCGGACTGGGGTATGCATTCAGCTTCCATGTGGGGGTGGACATTTGCATAACTCGCTTCCTGTAGTACATGAGCGTACATGGTGGAAGAAGACACGCATCTGGCACCATGCCCAGCCAGGCGTGCACGGCGGTGTGGGTCGGTAGCTCCGTGTATGGTAGGCACACATGTCTGTGCCTACGCAGCTCGTGACGTCGCGTGCGCGTACATTTGGTCGTAGATAGGATGCTAGAAACACACAGATTAGCGCGTGATATGAGTGTGGTTATTACGAGGCGACGACAGAACGCCAGAAAGGGTTCTCCCCTGATCTTCGTTCGCTGCTCCGATCCTGCCTCGTCGTGTGCGCGGACGCACACATCGCTGTCCATGACGCTGCACGCCAGTATGTGCCAGAGCTCGCTCCTGCTGCCACTAGCACAGGCGCCGTTTGTCGCGACGATGCAAGACGGGAGCGTAGAGCTGCTCGCGCCCGTTGCTGCGCTCCGCTCACCGCGATGCAGAGGCATAGATATATGACGCGTGGGAGCTTTACTCACCTGGTGCCGTGTTTCCTGTATGTCAACCTTGAATACGGACGCGGAAACGTTGGGACGCAGGCAGCGCGGGTGTGTAAGCCCTAAGCCTTGCGTACAGACGTCGACTGAAGAATGCGCGTGGATGAGTATGGGAGAACAGGAGAACTGAAGATGAGGCGTGAGCATCGAGACATCGAGTGTTTGCACGATAATCTGTGCGAATAGCGGGTGGAGGGAGAGTATTTGCGGAATATAGAGGTGTCGCCGGCAATAGTGTAAGAACTAAAGATGCGATGAGGTTGGCGTCGCGTATGCCGGCTGTTTGAGAAGATGTGTGGGAGGGCTTCACGTTCAGGCAGAGAAGGATTCGCCGTCCGGGTGCATACGTGTGTATTCGGGGGCGGAAAACGACATCAATGGACCTGGGCGACGTACCTGGGCCCCTCACTGACACGTGTCGTACATATAGTGGGCCGAGAATGTAGCAGGAGAACAGGCAGAGCAAGAGACACGATTTGTAGTCGCAGGAAGGGTACGGAGGTAGGGAAGAGAGGGGCAGCGCGAGCACGAGACGGACAGCAGAGTCGCTCGGTGGGACACGGCGGCGAAAGGGTGGCGGAGGACAGACTCACGGCGGCGACGGGAGGCGATATGCGAGTCGAGCGCGGTGCACGGCGAGGAGCGGCGAGTGCGCATGAGAGGGAGAGCGTGATTGAAAGAAGCCGAGAGTGCAGTGTCCGTCCTTCCCGGAGCGCCCGTGGGGACCCCTTGCACGAGGCTCTCAGTTTGAACGTTGGACGTTGCCATTGGACTCCGACCTCCATGTATCTGCGCGATACTAGCTAGTACCTTCCAGTGTTTCTGGAAACAAATATTTAGTGTTCACAATACTTTGGCTGCTGTTATTGCTTCACGGACAACGGCAGCTCTCCACTTCGCCGGGTGGCGCCAACAGGCTCATCCTTCTTACCACATCGCTGCCACCAGCCGCCACCACCGCCCACCCAACGGTCATCAACGTATGTGGCGGCACCCTTATATATGGGGATATGTTGTGCAACATTGTGAGCCCGACATACTCTCGAAGATTCGTCATGAGCTGACCGACAGTGCGTTCTCGTGAGAATAAGCTCAGTAGTAGTACTCCGGCCTTCTGCCCGAAGTGGTCTGTTCGGAGATACGATCGTTCTCCCCCCAGCCCGCGGTCGTTATGCGCTTTGGGAATATGAGACACCGCACGTTCGCAGAAAGACACCTCATTGCATTCTTGCGAACCTAATGACACGCACCCAGCCGACACACCAGCCGATATCATACTTCAAGCTGCATGCACTGCAGTCTGTCAACAACGGCCCTCAAGCACAGCCGTCTATGGAGCTTCCTCGCACCCATGAAACTCCATTCTTCGCTTTGACAGGCCGCGGCTGACTCCCGCCCGCTATCTTCGCGTCCAAACACCTTCGGCATCTGTCGGGCAGAAGCGGCGAAGGTGGCGGCGGCTTCGGTGAAAATTTCCTCACGTCAGTCACCCCAGAGTGTGTGCGTCCCTATGCTGACCATGGCTCACTTCCACAGGCTCGGCCATCTCGCACGCAGCGTCTTACTCTTGGAATGGCTATGTGGGCGGTTGCGACGGCAGTCCCGCTGCGATGTGATATTACTTCGTATTCGCAATTCTCAAAAGCGCCACTGTTCGGTAGGGGTATAAGCGAGGGCGCATAACTGCCGACCATACTCGCATCCCATCGAGCAGGGTCCCAGATAACCTCTTACCATGACCATCCCGCCGCGCAAGCATCTCGTCGTCTTTTCGACGCATTTCTGGGGTGCGTTTGTCGTGCTGACCGTAATGAGCTGTAATATTGACGCGCCGCAATACAGGACACTCTCGCCCTATGTGCACGCTCGTCGCGCGCATAGTCAAGCTGCGTCCGGTCCTAATAACGTTCTTGACCGTTCAAAACGTACACAGTCGAGCAGAGGCGGAACTCGTGCGGGACTTCCAGCCAGGAGAGGAACACCTCGTGAGCAGGATAAGGTATCTGAGCCATTTACATATAGGCTGGGTGGATCTCTAAAAATGCGTCGTAGGGTCATCGCATTGGAGGAGGGTATCGAAGCCGACGAGACGAGCGGCGCCCCTGTTGTGTTTAAGGCGGTTTGGGACAGGCTTTGTAACGACCAGCCGCTTACCTGCGCGAAGACGGGGACGCGCTTCGAAGCGTTCCCTGTTCGCCCGAGTGCGGCCCTACTGGATGTGCGTGCTCGCATATCGTGCAATCTGAAAAGCGTACTGACGGCAGATGCTCTCCTCGCAGTCGTTTGCAGTCGACGCCCACGACATCGTGCGTGAGACCAGCGGGGACGCGGTCAAACTGTACACCTGGTATCCGGTCTCGACCAACTCCTTCTTCCATGTCTTTTCAGAAGACAAGTACCCCGAGGCGAAGGCGGAGGCTGCACGCACGGGACGGCCGTTGTTGGATGTCGCCTACGAGGTGGGTCTATCGTTAGTGAGATATACCCATGGATTGATACTGACACCAGATGCGCCGTACTAGATGATGTGGTCCTCTAGTGGAGCGCTGATGCACAGCCCGTGCCTGCCGACGATTCACGACTACGAGATGCATCCTCAGGGGGTACGCCTTTGGATCCACGACGTAGATGTACGCTGACTCGTACGCCCGTAGTTCAGGCTCCCCAAACTGCTGGTCGCGAATGTGTTAATCAGGATAGCTGGGTGGGCTACCTCTCATACCTTGCCGATTATAAATGGCACTCATAAATGCGGGCTGACAGGGCCATTCACAAAGCCGACGGGCTGATCACTTTCGACGCCGCCGACTACCACCCCCAAGCGACCGCTGCGGTGCGCCAGCACTTCGCAGAGAAGTCGCGGACAGCCTTCTATGCTGGCCCTCTCATGCCGTCCGGCGCGCAGGCCGCGGCGAAGGAGAAGATAAACTCAGAGAACGGCGGTGAAATCATGGCCTTCTTAGACGAGAAGCTCAAGTCCGCAGGCGAACACTCCGTCCTCTACGTGAGTGTTCCTCATTCCCCAACCGCATAAGTTCCGGCTGAGCAGCGCCGTCAGCTCTCTTTCGGTTCGCTCTTCTGGCCGCCCGATCCCGCCAAGCTCTGGGCGGCAGTGGACGTCCTTATGGAGAAGAACATTCCATTCGTAAGTCTTGTTCGCGCATGCCGGCCTATTCGAACCCCCGTCTCTGCGTCATCTAACCTATCCGCGACGCCATAGGTCATGAGCCACGGCGCGTCGCTGGCAAGCCCGCTCCCCGACGACGTCAAGGCGAGGATCGAGAACTACGGCAACGCGATCGTCTCCGACTGGGTCCCGCAGCAAGCCCTCCTTGAGCATCCCGTGAGTGGTTTCTCCGCACGGCTAGCCCGTAGTACGCTCCTCGCTCACGAGCCTCCACAGGCGACGGGGTGGTATCTCATGCACGGCGGGCACAACGGCACCCTCGAGTCCGTCACGGCCGGCGTCCCCATGTAAGTCTGCAGCTCCCGCTCCCACTGCCGTCAGCGCTGCCCCAGCTGCTGATCTGGCCCGCGCCCCCCAGGATCGTGTGGCCGATCGACGCCGACCAGCCGATGAACGCCATCTACCTCGCCGACGACATCGGCGTGGCGTACGAGCTCATCGAGGTCCGCGGGGGCTGCGGTCTGGGCACGATCTTCCGCAACGGCCGCACGCCCGTGGGCACCATTGACGCCGTCAAGGAGGAGATGCGCAGCGTGCTCGACCGGGCGTTCGGTGAGGACGGCGCTGAGAAACGCGCGCGGCTCCAGGGCCTGAGGAAGACGCTGCAGGCGGCGTGGCGCGAGGACGGCGTGGCGCGGGGCGAGGTGTGTGCGTTTTTGGATGGGTTTTAGATTTTTGGGAATGCGATATGTAATGTATGTCTGGTCGAAATGAAGTTCACGTCATCATTTGCGCACATGTTATGCTACCAGCTAGTTGTAACCCATTGCAGGTGAAAAAAGGCGTGCATCCTGAGACAAAATGAGCAAAAGCTGTAGTCGTAGTTTACCAACTCATCAAAGTCCGGAACGGCCATGGCCAAGCGTCCGTTAGGCCTGCGTAAAAGAATGGATGCGCATACGGCACCAAAAGTCGTACGGCTCCAGGGCCTAAGGATAAGGTGCGAGCAGCATGTACTAGTAGGATCGAAGGACGGCGTGACGCGATGCGAGATACCTGCGTTTTCGAACGGGGTTTGGACCTTGAAGATCAATCGCGGTCTCGACGCACAGGGTGGACGTCTTTCTTGCTAACAATCAAGCTGGATAGTCTACGGAGAACGCAATGCGTAAGAACGTTGTCTTGTGCAAACGAAAGCGTACCTCCCGCGTAGAGCATGTAGCATTATGCACCGTAAGCACCACTTGTCTTGAACACAAGGGTACGGTATCATACTAGTAACAAGCATTGATCATGAATACAACAGCGCTGCGGGCGACCAAATAATGATACCACCACAAAAAGCGAACGGTCAAATGCAAGTCCAGCGAAAAAGGTTCATTTTCTATACAACAGTCTACCTCAAGCTGTCCCATGGAAGAGACCCAGGATAGAGCGCCGCGCGCCCGCCCTGGGAGCGATCCGGACACCAGTTGAGCAGGCCACCGAGCTCCGGCGCGGACGAGTAGTACGAGTGGAAGCGCAGGAACGGGTTGCGCGCGCGCCGCTTCGCGAGGAGCGTCCCATGACACCCGTACGTGTCCTGTGTGTACGGCAAATACCCGTTCTGCAGCTGCAAAATCCAGACCACAGCACATCAACGTCAGCGACCGCTCTGTCGCGTGAACGAAAAACTTGTGGTGCTTACCTCGCCCTGCTGCGCGCTCGCCGCGTCCTCGCCCTCCGCGTCGATGCCAACATACGTAAAGCGCGCCGCGGGCCAGCGCAGCGCCGCGCGGTGCAGCTCCATGAACCGCCGCCGCTTCATCTCGTACCCGACGACGGTGATGCGCGCAGGCCACCGCCCGGTGTACTCGTGGAAGCGCGCGATGGAGAACAGCAGGTTCTGGTACGAGTCCAGCGCGTGGTTCTCCGTCGTCGCGCGCAGCAGTGCTGACGATGATGAGGAGGAAGAGGAAGGCGCGAGAGTGGGGAGCAGGTCCGAGACGTGCGCGAGGCGCATGTAGGACTCGGCTTCGGTCGTGGTGGAGGAGGGCCGCGTTTGGCCGCTGTGCGCGTGGGGTCAGCGTGGCCGATGCACGAAGAGGCGGATGGGGCTTACCCGCTGAACACGAGTAGTGAATGCTCGTCCTGCCGCGCGAGATCGGCACTGTGTGCGGTCGGTATGTGATGAGGACGAAGCATGATGTAGCACGTACGCTGCAGCAATATGTTTGAAGAACGCCGCTATACGTCCCCCGCCGCGCTGGTACGGCTCGAGGACCCACTGGTCCTCGTCGAACCGCGCCTCCAGGTTTGTGCCCTTCCAGATCGCATGTCCCGGCACCATAATCAAATGGTCCAACTCCTCCAGCGCACGCTCGCGCGGCAGCGTCTCCCAGATAGCCCGCGGGGCCGCATATGTGCCCTCGTGTGCATAGTCGGCGGGCTCGGAGAAGTACCAGGCGAGGTTGACGAGGAAGGAGACGGCGGCGAAGGCGGCGAGGATGAAGAAGCCGAGGTTGGTGACGCGCGCACGGGTGAGGAGGACGTCGCGCGTGCTCCGGTAGTGGCGCGAGCCTCCTGGGTGCCGTCGGGAGTGGTCGCGGCGGGAGGCGGAGAGGGAGACGGGGAGAGGCAGCATCGACATCGCTGCCACTTACACGTACGCACTGGCAGACGCCCATAGTCTGTAACATCGTCTGAAGCACGCTTTCCCACGCGTACGCAACTGCGGACTTACGTCCATGCCAAGGACTGCTGGAATAGTGTTCTGGTTGTGTATCCCTCAATGGTCTGGAAAGCACGAACGGACAGAATCTATATACGGGTATACATACAGTACAACGCATGCGCCGCCGCTGTCTCGCTATCGCGCGGCCTCCCTCAACAAACCCACGCACACGTTCACCCACCCGTCCGCGCCAGCCATGCACGCGCCGAGCCACGCCATCTCAGCCTCGGGAGGAACCTGTACGCCCTGGAGAAGCGCGTACGCCAGCGTGTGCTTGCCCGTCTCTGGCGGCGGGAAGAGGAGCGGCAGCCGCGCCGAGAGGAAGGTACCAAGCGTGTGCACCGGGCCGTCCTCGAGCACGGGCGGCACGAGGTCCTGCAGGACGGGCCCGTCGGGGAGGTATATGCGCACAGGCACGTTCCGCACGCTCGAGGCGCCGTCGCGGTCGGGCGGGGTGTTGTTGGAACTGGGGTCTGCGGAGGGCGGGCGGGTGTGGAGGGACGTTGCGGCTGAGGGAGGTGGCGGGGAATGCGAGCGCGTTGGCGTTGTAGTGGGTGTGATCTTCGAGGCGACGCGCCAGTACTCGTCGAAGTTGTCTACAGAGAGATCAGTACACGTCGAATGGGGGCGGGAAAGCCGTAGCTTACGCTCTTTGATACCTTCCCAGAGACCGTCTTGTTCTGCCTTGCGTAGGCCGGTCATGCGCTTCGTGTTCCCCCATCGGATGAAGTCTGCCTCCTTGAGCTGTCCCATGAACGCCTGCTTGCACGCTTCCGCGCTTGGCGCAAGCAGAAGCTTCTCCGTTGGCGGGGAGACAAGATGGAGGACGAGACGGAGCGGAGTGAAGACGGACTGCACGGCATTGGGCCGCGTTGATTGTGAGATGGAGTGGTTGTCGTATATGAGCCCGATGGGCCAGTGCCTGTATGAAAGTTAAGTATGCAAGACGATGAGGCTCGCGCCGGTGTGCGTACCACTTGAGCAAATTCCCGTCCTCGCTCTCAAACCACCAGTCCTCCTCCTTGATCACACGTGCTGCGGCCTCGTCGAAGACGACATCGAGTAGATATCGTTTGATCTCGGGGACAAGCAGCGGGAGGTAGCTGACGCGAGGTGCCTGGATGTAGTAGCACTCGAGGCCGCGGTCAGAGTTGGCGGGGAGCTCCTTGGAATCGACACGGATCTCGAGCGGAACGGTGCCCTCCCATGTCAGTCTGCGGAAGAGGGTGGTCGAGGCGGGGGTAGAGAACGCGGAGGGCGAGTGACGGGGCGCGTAAGTGGACATCCTCGACGCTGCCGCTGTGCGCGGCGCCGCGAGACTGTCTGCGCACGCGAGGGGCGCGTGCTGCGGGGACTGGGACGGGTGTGTCTGGTGCCCGATCAGGCAAGCGCGCGTGGCAGCCACGTGCGGGACCGGAGCCAGGAGGCGTCACGGGGGGCGTGGGTGACGTCAGGAGCGCAGCGGGCGTTGCGCCATGGACGACGTGCATACACCCGCGCACCCATCCTGTCATACCTGCCCCAAGCCAAGCAGCGCCCTATAAAGCCTCGCCCGCCTCGCCCCACTCCCGCATCTGCCCCTTGTCCTCTCTTCCCCTCCACGCTCAACAGTGGTCGCAACAGCAATGCCATCCCATAGCAACTGGACCGACGGTCTCTTCCTCAAGGTGTGTGTGGTTCGCCGCCTTTGTTCTCGGTAGACGGTGCTCAGAGCCGTTCGGACAGATCGTCAATGTCGTAGCATACTTCCTCTTCCTCGGCTCGAATGTGTACACCGTCGCAGGACCCTCGGGCATCTACAACTACGGCAAGGACACTTACGTGACCCCTGCGCCGTGGGCGTTCCTCATCTGGTACGCGGTTTCCCACTTGCCTCCTCTTTCAAAGAACTCATTCGTCCTAGGTCCCTCATCCACCTTCTCCTCCTCGGAACCGTGATTTACCAGTTCTTCGACGGCGGAAAGCAAGTCATCATCGACGGCATTTCATGGCGTCTCCCTCTCCTCGCCGTCCTGAACGCCATCTACGTCAACGTGTGGGCGAGGCACTACTACATCGTCGGTATGTCGCGCCTCTTACGCACCGTCTCCGCACCATCTAACCTTGCCCTCGCGCAGCCTTCGTCTTCTCCCTGTTCGTCAGTTCCGCAGTGACGGTATGTGCCATCCATTCAGTCTGCGGCCCGGCACCCGAAACTCACTTCAATTGTCGCGCAGCACATCTACTACGTCGTGAAGAAGTACCATGAGCCGCAGAGCACTGCGGATGAGATCTTCGTGCACCTGCCGTTCTCGCTCTACCACGGCTGGACCACCGTTCTCGTCATTCTCACCGCGTTCGAGGCGTTCGGCAAGAACGCCGCCATCGAGCCCGCCGGTATCTGGACCAAGGTCTTCGCCTTCCTGGCGTTGTAAGTATTCCTGCTTGCCGTCATCTCCGAGAGTCAATTGCTTACACACTTCTTCCAGCTTCTTCCTCGAGGCCACTGCTGCGACTTATGCGTTCTCGTCCGCCGAGGGTGATCTCCCCGCCAGCATTGCCATTGCCTGGTCGCTGTGGGCGATCTTCGCGCGCCAGCGCCACCCCGCGTTCATCCACTGGTCCGCGCTCGCCTTCGCCATCCTTTCCCTCGTCTGGGTCGTCAAGGCTGCGATCGGTGTCGGCCTCAAGCTCCGCCGTGGCGGCCGCGGCATCTCGCTCGACGAGGAGCGCGCGCCCCTCATCAACTAAGCGAATGCTATCGCTACTGCATAACGGAAAACACGACCGGCACGAAATAGTTACGAACCACGAACACTCCCGCACGTCCGGTTCTGATCATATGCGCTCTTCTTAACTTGTTCTTAATCGAGTTTCGCGTCGTGCTGATGAACATACCTCCCGTATCCTATGTGTACTTGTAACGCTGCATTGCGCCACCGTTTTGAAATCTATCGCAATTTTCGTATCTCCCAATCGCGTGTGCCACGTAGTGGCGGCCGAAAACAGCGTCAAGATGCGCGTCACTATCACGCCGCAGGCAGGTTCAAATTCACACTGACAATGCAGGCTGCCGCCGGTGTTTGGGTTAAATGTCGCAATGAATATATACGTGGGGCCGATGAGCAGTGTGTGGCGCGCAGTATATCGCGATGCTGATATGAAAGCACACCGCAGAGGCACATCTGCCTGGGTCTCATGCAGGTGCGAGCCTCAACAGCGCCTTCGACATGCCCTCCAGCAGCCGTTCCATGCGGTCCATGCTGCGCTCTGCGGGCGACAGGCACCGGACGAGGGTGTGCTGCGCAGTGCGGAATGTGCGTCCCCGAGGAGATGCTCCCGATCTGCTCGTCGCATGTTGCACAGATGTAGACGTCTTGCGGACTACCTCCGGGCAAGCGCAGGTCAACGCTTAGTTTCACGGAGTACGCAGAGAGCTCCGAGATGTAGGCCTCAACGGCCTCGCAAGTTTGACGGCGTACGTAGCATACTTAGTAGCCATGGCCCTTTAAGAGCTCTAACACCCGCGTCCAGCAACCAGCAAGTTGTATCTGTATGTGTCGTATAGTCAGCATCACCAGTGTGAAATCAGAAGTGAAACGGCCGCTCTCACTTAATATTCGGATGGTTACCTACTATTCTTTTGTCAAGGGTACTGCCACCGCTCTGTTGGTACGGTCGGCCCTGAGTGCTGAGGATTTGCCGCCGAAACGGATCGATGATAGGCCCCTCGAGAGGCTTCAACAGACCCAAGATGTCCAAGAATGAAGAAGAGGGATAATAGAGAGTCCGCCGTGATATTAAGCGTAGTATACGCCGGTGGCTATAGTTAAGTGATGGTTCAAACTTCCGAAGGACCGAAAGCGTTTCTGACGGCGCGGGCGCGATTTGGCTTTATTTGTTCACATGGTCGGTCTAGTCTCCCGACGTTCCCCTTCAAATACACTCAGCTACTTCGACCAATTATTGCGCTCAATCGGCGACCTCCATCTAACATGGATAATCTAGGATATCGACGAGCATACTTCGCGCGCAGACAGAAAGCTCACACAACACCAGTTGCAGCGGGCGCACGACGGGCGCCATACCATTCTGCGCGAATAATAAAAAACATATACGACATAAACACGTGCAACGACGACGGCGACAAGGACAGGGACACTGATACAGAAGAATACAGCCCGGGGCGGGCCAGGCGGGGTGGGGATATGGAACACGTATACGACAAACAACACCAGCGGCGGGCTGGGTACGGGGCACACTATCACGCTAAATCGTACAAGAAAACCAATCTCCCCCTGCGTCCTCCTCCGGGTGATCGAACGAAGCGAAAGCGAAATGAATGCGACAAGATGGGCGGGCGGCGCGTGGCGCGCCCGGAGTCAGTGAGTGTGCGAGTAAGTACGAATGAATGATGGGTGGGTGGTGAATGATTGGATGGTCGAGCGATGCACGTTGGACGGCTGGAAACGCACGGCCGACTGGGCGGCGCATGCTGCAAGAAACGAAGATAACGGCGAACGACGACAATCGACGTCGACGATATGGATGCGACGGTGGCGGGACGCCGGAGCGACGTGCGACAGCGTTTGCGTGGGGTAGTGCGGGGGAGAAGACGGCCACAGCGCTCACGCTCAGCTCTTCCCCGTAAGCGTCTGCACGAACCCCCTGATCCCCCCAAACCGCTGCTTCCCCACGCCCACGCCGCCACTCCCCCCGCTCCCGCCCCCGTTGCGCACATGCCCATAGGGCGACTGCGTGCGCGGGAACGCGTCGTGCGCGGCGAGCCCCATCTTCATGAGCTTGTTCGCGCGCGCACGCTCCCTCTCGCGCTCGCTGACGATGATATCCGGGGACGCGTGCCGCGGCGGCGCCGTCGACACGCGCGACAGCGGCACGCCGAAGGTCGCAGGGGATGGATTCTGGAAGGAGGGGCTGGCGGCGAGGTAGCGGGACGCGGGGTCGGGTGTGCGTGAGCGCACGATGCGCGGTGGGCTGCGTGCGGGGGAGGGCGTGGAGATCGCGGGGAGGGTGCGCGCAGACGAGGGTGTCGACGCGACGCGTGCGTGCATCTGGTGGTTCTCGTCGGCCGAGCTGGACGAGCGCGAGAAGAGCACTGCGCTGCCGGACAGCGAAGGCTTGTGGCTTGCTGAGAGGAAGCCCGGAGATGGGTCTTGGGTATCACCTAGCGAACCTAACGTCAGACCAGAAGTCTCCGCAGGATGGGTGAGGAACTTACCGTCAGCAGTATGCGGTCTCCGGGGCCTCGACCGCCTCGGTGCCCTGAACTCAGCAGGCCTCTCCTCCAAGCTAAACTTCCTCAACCCCCTCTCCGAATGGCGCGGCCGCAGCTCCGCCCCAGGACTCCTCCCACTCGGCGTCGTCGGGCTGCCAAACGGCGTTTCCCCATCCGCACTCTTACTGACACTCCGCCCCATCTCGCGCTCGCGCTCCTTGAACCGCCGCTCGATCGCCAGCGTCTCGCCATACGCCGCGAGCTTCGCGCTCAGCGGCGTGCGCGCGCTCGCGCCGCCCGTCGTGGCGCTAGCCGTGCTCCCCGCGGACGAGAGCAGCCCGGGCAGCTCGAGATCGCCGTCCTCCATCTCGAGGATGCTCTTCTGTGCGCGCTGCACGAGCGCCTCCGCCTGCGCGTGCGAGCTGATCGCGCGGATGTCGATGTCGAGCGGATGCGCGGCGCGCAGGCGGGGGGACATCTCGGAGAGGCCGGACACCCCAGACACGGACGAGTCCGTGCGGCTGCGCGCCTTGTCCTTGTCGCTCTCGTCGGCGGAGGACACGAGGGGCAGTTCGGATGAGGCCGGGAGGTCGAGCAGGAGGGCTTCGGGCGAGCGGATCTGCAGCCCGAGGCCGAGCGCGGAGCCGGCAGTGGGCAGAGGGGTTTGAGGGGCGCTTGCACTTGCGTCGGTGCTGGTGCTCATGCTCCCGATGCTATCGCCGCGGCCGCGGTTGTCGACGCCATGAATCCCAAGCAGGTTCGGACGCGACGAGTGTGATGGTGCGCCGTCGGACGGCAACGACTGGGGCGGCGGCCGGTTTATGCTGAACGGGCAGTCGAACGCGGACTCGCCTTGGGCAGCAGTAGGTGAAGGGACCGGCGAGGAATCATGCGACATTTGCGAGCCGGCGGAAGGCCGGCGCGGCCTCTCCGTACGGAGTTCGTTCAGGCGCGACTTGCCTTCGGGGAGTGCGAGGCCAAGGCCCAGGCGCGGGGAGATCACCTCGCCGTATCCTTCCTCCTCATCATCGTCGACGGCCTGCGACGGGACGCGGCGTACCGAATCACTGAAACTCGGAGACTCACGGATGTTCTGCCGCGACGTCGACGGATACCGCGGCGACCGCGGGCTCTCGCCACCCTGGAGCCGCCCTCGGAGGGAGTTGACGCTGTTGCATACCTTGACGCTGAGAGCTGACCGTTTCGAGGATATGGGTTGCGGGGACGCAGTCGAATCGAACCTCAGCGATCGCATGGAGCCCTCCGGCTGTAACTGTGGCACTGGTGGAGGCTGCGACTGACCGGACGAGGTGGACCTGTGATGGGGGCGAAGTATCCCCGGGCGCGTAGGCGGACTTCGATGGCCTTGGAGTGAGGATTGCGAAGGGAGCGCTTGCTGCGATGGACGAGGAGACGAGGAGTTTCCAAGACCCTCGGTGGTGCCGTTCGAGCTGGAGCCCGATCCGGATCGGGCACGAAGGCGTTCTGCGGAGAGCTTGCGATGCAGCTCGACGGCAAGCGGCGGTTGGAAGGGCTCCGCTACGGGCGCGCTCTCGCTCGTGAGCCTGCTCCGGCTGCTCGGGATGGTCGTGAGATAGGGCGAGCCACTCGCAGAGGACAAGAGCCCAGACTCCGATGCCCGCGCGCGTAGCGGCGATTGTGACGACGGTATCCTGCTCCGATCGGTGTCCCGCTCTGGCGCCGGGGAGGCGGACGCAGACGTCAGCGCCGAGCTCGAGGACGCGTAACCAGAGAGGCTTTCCCTGCTATCTGGGGTCGCCGGGAGGCCCGCTGTCGACGCAGGAGAATCTCCGGCGGACTTCTTGAACATGTGCAGGAGTGATATCTTGCCCCTGAGTCGCCCCGGGGTGGACGAGGTAGAGGCTGAAGGCTCGGCGTCCGTGCCGGCTGACCGGGGTCTGCGTGAGGATGAAAATGAGGGCCGCCCTGATGACTTGGTATGATGGTGGCTTCCATGACTCTGCGGTGAACTGTGCATGTATGGCGCAGGGTCGAATATGTGCGGGAGTGAGGGCCGCCTGGGGTAGGGTTCGTTAGCGTCTGAGGAGTTATCTGAGAACGTCTTCTCCGTCATAGGAGGTGGTGACGTCGTGTATGAAGCATCGGACTGGAGCTGACCCGACGTCGGAGGGGTCGGCAGTCCCGGCCTCAGCATGTGTAGAGCGTTGTCAATAGAGCGCTTGACCTTGATCTTCTTCTCGGCGACCTTGCACTCAAGCAGCAATTCGAGGCGCGAGGATGGCTCGGCCTCCGGCGCGGGTGCGCCGCCAAGCACCTCGCGTTCGCGTAAGTCCTTGTCCATTTCGTGCGTCCATTGACTCAATAGGTCCGCACACCGGGTCCAGCCGTTCTGGCGCGCGAGCATTTCCGGGGTCACGCCATGCTTGTCCGCGCGGCAGGGGTGTGCGCCATGTAGGAGGAGGGTATGGACGACGTTCTCGTGTCCGTTCGCAGCTGCGAAATGCAAAGGCGTCGCGCCGGAGGTTCCCACGATGGGGGCGGAGGCATCTCTGTGTCGGTCGCTGGAATATTTGCGGGGCAGCCTGCGGAGGGACGCATGGTCGCGGTTTATTTTTGCGAGCGTCATCATAAGAGGCGTCATTAACTCACCTCGGGGCATTGACGTCTGCTCCACGTTCGATTAGGAGCCGAACAATCAAGTCGTTCCCCCCTGAGCTCGCGACGTGCAGGGGGAGGACGCCGTCGAGGACAGAGTTCACGGGTTGGCCGTGGTCGATCGCATAAGTTACAAGGCCAAGATTTCCAGACGATGCAGCAGAGTGGAGACCGAGGTTGGGATCTGTGGAGAAAGGTCAAGGAAATGTAGGAGAGTGGCAAGAGGGACTCCGTACAGTCGAGGGTTACATTGTACTTTGCCTCCGCGCGCTGGGACCTAGAGACACCAGGCATAGCGGAAGAAAGCACGAGGAGGGAGAGCGGGGGGAGAGCGAACTCAGGCGAGAGGATTCATATGCCCCAAGGGCAGAGGAAGATACGCGAGGGATCGGTGGGGACAGAGATCTGGCGATACCACAGATGCTGGCTAGCCGAAAACGTTTGTTTGTCGGGCCCGTTGAAGACGGCCAGGAACGGGCTCAGATCATAGGCACCAGACAGGCAGAAAGCGGTGGCGGTAAGATCAGGTGGGCTAGTGGAGGAGGGACGAGGAGAGGGGTCGGAGATGGCGGTTGGAGAAAGAGAGGGAGGAGGAGCACGGAGGATGCTTGCGGGCGGGGTGGAAGCCGGGAGAGGGAGGCGCCGGGTGGATTGGAGTAGACGCCGGAGTTGGGAGAGTTGGATTCTTTGCCTCCTCCCGCAATCTGTCCATTTCAGACGTCCACTGCTTCCGGTTCGCTGCTCGCCGTTGCCCACGTCCATCTCTTCCTCTGTTGCTGTCGCCCACGCTGCATATATCATTCCACTTGCCCTCGCCTCCTTCAATCACGCACACAATGTCTTCCGAGCCCTCATCTCCCCCGCCTTCCTCGTCTTCCGAAGCTTGTGCTCTCCATGCGCCCAGCCGGTTAGGAAGCTCCAAGTCTCTGATCTCACAGCACAATCCACGCCCACCACCGCACCCCGCAGAACGAGCAGGAGCGCTGTCGGGATGGCGACCTTGTGGAGTGCCATCGCACTAGCTTGGGCCGTGCAGCTGCATCCAGCGTTCTCACCATCATCACAGGAACTGCCCGTGGCTGCCAGGCTGTGCCCTCCTTCGACGCTGCCCCATCTTCCTTCCATCTCTCGTCCACCCCGCGCTCGGAAGGTGCGCCTCCGGGCTGCCTCGCCCACCCGCAGCGCGTCTCGCCCACCCACCCGCGTAGGGATCGGACTCCTCTGCCTGATGCTGGGCGATGCTGCCTGATCTCGCTGCACATGTCGCTGCCTGCAGGCACTCTAGCTCGCGCCCACTCTCTTCTCCGTGCACGCATCGGGCATATATGGGCTAAGCACCGGTCTGGGCGGACGAAGCGTGCGCGCCGGCTTCGACGAACCTTTTCGGTGTTCTCGCATCAGCTTATCGTCCCTCGAGATCCAACCTTCTGCGACTGCTGCTGCGCCGCCCGGGACCTGCCAGCCCTCATTTCGAAGATCCCGTCGGCGTTTGGCTCGAGTGCTGCTTGTTGCCATCCCTCCTCGAACCCCGCTGTCGAGATGGCCGGATGATCATCACGAACCGTCTCACCTTGGCCTTGTACATGTCCTCCCGCAGCTCGCAGTGTGGTTGCACGCGGTCAGCTGTTGGAAGACCGTACGTTGATTTGAGTTTCAATTATCTTGTCTCGCTGGGAACAAGCCATCGGTGGCATGCTGCTTTTGCAACGAAGCTGATCGTAGCACCATGTGGCCCAAGTGCGGCGTCTCCTTGTTTCCACAGTCAATTCCCCGCGGATATACACATGCAGGGTCCTCAGCTGGTCGGCTTCGGTGCGTGGCTTTGTCTCTACATCCCAACATTTCAACATCACTATCTGTCTACCGTCACAAACACCTTCTCCGTTGTCCTTCGTTAGTCTAACGTCCGGGGACCGGGCAGCGAGGATTCCTCACGCTTGCTAAATCCAACTTGTATCCAAATTTAGCACCGAATCTCCTTCCCTATCAACTCCCTATCAACATTGTTACTTGTCCCAACCATCGCGCGCGATACTTCCACACCGCCTTAGCCACGAACGCTGCGCACGCTCACTGCCATTCGAGTTTGTAGATGCCCGAGTGCTGTGCCGAGCGCATCGGCCGACCTTCGCACCTCGTTCCCAAGCATCCCCCCGCTATTAGTATCACACAAACTGACATCCCCAGCATCCCATCAAACGACAATCCAACGACACGGCCGATGCCGCGTCGTAGCTGCTCCGTGAAGCTAGTGGTTGATGCAGGGCCCAAGAGGACCCGCGGTTCAACACATCATTCATGCAGCTCTGCCTTCCGGGCCTCTGCGCACTCCGTGGCCTGTGAATCTCTGCGCGATCGGCAGGTACGACGACATACACGCCCAGAAGGAACTCTTCAACACTCTTAAAACTCGCTTAGCCGTAACCGAGCTTTCAAGAGCTCTTGAGTTTGCGGCGTCAGATCTTTCGATTGATGGCGGCAAGACGGCCGGCCAGCGCTACATCTCGGGTAGCCAGATCGGCCGTCCTGAAGGGACGAAGTTCCCACGCTTTCATATTTCCGGCGGTCCAGAGTGCACGGACCGGTC
>MNAD01001674.1:745-79390 GCA_001895945.1 Trametes pubescens
TACAGGGAGCGAGTACAAGGTACGTACCTTCGTTGCCGTGGGGGTAAGACGGGGCAACGAAGGCGCGGGGGGCCGGAACTTATACTACTTCCAGATCCGGTGAAGCGAATAGCGAACAAACAGAACCAAACGTTCGTCCCGCCACAATGGGGACCGAACAGCACGGCGTAATCCCGGACCGGGATTACACTCAGCACGGAGCATTTTGCTCTCACCGACGAAACATCGGTCCGCGAGTTCCACGACTTTGTCTTTGCCCAACCAGAGTCCCGCCTCCCCACCGTCCGAGGTCTGCACATCGACATTCCCGAGATCGAGGGACATGCTCGCCAAGAAACAGCACAACGTATTCTGGACCTCCTCATACGTGCGCCGCACCTCGAAGCTCTCACTCTGCCGGAACCGAGATATATCTGTAGAATTCGGGGCTCGAGGAGGGCGTACACAGCGGGCGGTTTGCCTGGAGACGGGGCGAACGGGGGAGTCTCGTTGCAAACGCGTGAGGTACATCGTGTAATCTACGCGGTATATATATGGGCGGGCGGTCGGGATAAAAACGGAAAGGCGCCGGCCCGGGCGCAGCCGCTCACAGCGGACAGATAAACACAACAATATCTTCGAGAACCTTGCGGACCCGAGGATACCCGAGGCTATCTCCCAGATATCCACCCTACACGAGTTCGGCGAGTCAGGGGCGGGTCGTATGTTTCCTCCCGACGATTTGATCCCGGCAGGGAACTACGCTGAACAAGTATGGTGCAACATGCAGAGGGTGACTGTCCGTGGGAAAATTGTCGAAGTTCATGTCCTGGTAAGTAGCCCCGCTTGACGACGCTACCACAGTACCGCAGCCGCACCGCGATGCATGCGATTACGGCCCGCTGCGAAAACTTGCTCGAAGCGTTCACACTCATCCTAACTTTCAAAGGTATCGAAATCTCCGGGTGTCGATTGATTTAGAGTGTTTAATAAGCTTTCGAGCACATGGCGGCAGCACTGCCACGAACAGTCTCTCCGAATTTCTTCTTGACTCGGAGGCACCCCCTGCTGTCGTCCGACCGCCTACAAGCATCTGATACGTGGAGAAGATGTCTCTAGGTATGCTTGCAGATAGAGGGCGAGGCTATCATCGCCCAGGTGTCCTAACCTACGTTGCTAATAGTACTTATGGATTATAGCGAACAGAACGGCGATGGGAAGGCCACTCGGACCCGGGCAACCATTGCTTAACTTCGACGTTTTTCTGCTCATCTGCGAGTCCATCCGCGACACACAAACCACCCTATCTTTCTCGCTCGTCTCCAGCATCCTGCGCCCGATGGCGGTCAAACAACTGCTCAGCATAAACCCCGTGGTGTTGAAAGACGAACGCACCATCCGCGCCTTCCACAGATTTATATTCGCCGATTCACGGTCCCGTATCCCCCTTCTCCGAGCTCTGAATATCAGCATCACCAAACTCGAGGAAAAGATTCGTCAAGAGACAGTAGGGCGTATACTTGACCTCCTGAAACGCGCTACGCGCCTCGAGTGTCTAACGCTCCCCGATCCTATGCGAACGTTCAAATGCCTCGCGGATTCCAGGGTGCTCGATGCCATCATCCGAATCTCTACCCTGCGTGAGATTGGGTTGCTGGAACCCTGCGAAGAGATGATGACGCTCGTCAACGCCACGCACTCCGTCGCGTCCCTTCGCATCCTTCGTGTCTCATTAGGTTGTCTGCCTGACGTCTTTTGGTCCAACTACGGCATCAAGCTGGCCAAACTCGACGCGCTTCTGCGCCATCTCATGCCCACGATCGAAGTGCTCGATTTCAAAAAGACGAAGAACTTGGTTATCAATTCCCAGGGTATGCAGTACCCGACCGTGCGCTCCTTCATGGCCGGCTTCGAAGACGGCATCATACGCACGGACATCCTCGTGCACACGTTCCCCGCTTCAGACGGCACGCTCGACGTCGGATCGGTATTCGGCGCGCTGCAAGACAATGTACGAAGACGGAAGCAGCTCCGCGCGTCGAACCAGGAGCGGCAGAAGCAGCGGTCGTGGAGGCACATGGATCGGGTTATTGGCGACGTGCTCGCCCTCTTCATACTCGGCCTCACATGTCCAGTACGCCATCTTATGGTCGACAGCTTCTGTAGCCACAAGAGGAGCCAGATGGTGGATGTTCTGCGTGCGACGCCCCGACCCACCTCAAGCTGCACGCTCTGCTCCCCCACGGCGATACCTTCTTCGAGGACTTGTTCCCACTGGAAGTTATCCCGCGGCTGACGCACCTGGTGCTGCTTCTCGAATACACCAACCCCTGGATAACCGACGAGCATTGCGACAGGGAGGCTATCAGAACCATGCAATGGGCAGACCTCATTGTGCGTTTCCAATCTCCTTCCCCTCATGACCACAAACTGACTCACGAAAATCAAAATCCAGGCGAAAATCATCGGCACTGTCAGCGCACTGCGCCTCAGTCACTTCCGCCTCGTCGTGCACTACCGAATCGACAAAACCGACCCGATGTACGGGCCGTACTCGAACGACTTTCTCCGCAGCCTTGCCGAGCTCGACCACGCGCACCTCGCCGCGCAGCTAATGGCGACCGCGCCCTCACTGCAGTACGTCTTCGTGAGCATGGGCGGCGAGTTCGAAACGCTGCTGCGCACCCCCTCCGGCGCGTGGCGGCAGAAACGCGGTCGATGGTTCGCGCATTCCGCGTGGAAAACCGCGTCCGCCGGTGCTGGAGCCCCCAGGCGGCTGGACTCGGATGTGATGGAGCGGATGCTGCTAGACGAAGACTTGATTCTGTCCGACGACGACAACGTGAGTGGTGCACATCCCCGTTCGGGTCGTGTGGGTTGGCGTTGCAAGCTGACGCAGCTGTGGTCTAGTTCTCACTTGGGTTCCAACGTACCTGGAACGCGGACCAAACCGCACCGTGGCCGCTCCCTGAGTGAGCAGCTCGTACTAGTATCTCTCTCATTCCTGTTGGGGTACAAGGTTCGCACCCAGTCCATGGCTAAATATGATGATGGCTCAATATGATGGCTACCGCGGTGGCCCTGTCCCACAAAGGTGTCGCTGCCTCTCCCGGAGTCCCCGGCCCAGTGATGCCCTCCACCGGCATCTAGTACGTGTCTCTGGTGCTCGATGGTAGCCGCCTTGCCGGATTAATCCTTGGTCGAATAGTTACCGACCGCGGCGCGATGCGCCCCACTGCCCGGCTCCCACCCATGGCAGGGCGAGTCGGCATGCGCTCAATGCTGTAGCACTGGCAATGACGATCAATGCGTGCGCGGTGATGCACAGCGACTCACCAAAGTTCCTGTACTTGATACGCGAGTGCGGTTTCCTGACATCTCGACGGCTACGTCGGAGGTCCGATATTCCAATCACCCCGCCCCCGCGCATGAACGGCGACCATAACCATTTTGCGGTATGAGCAGGGTCCGAACCACTAGCATATTCCCCGCATGCTGTTAGCAGTCCCGGCCAGTTCCCGCAAGCGGCGCACAGCGATTGATGTCCCCGTCGGCATATATAAACGTCCCCGGGGTGCTGCGCCTGGTCCGTGATCGACACCGACATCGGGGAATACAGCGCGTCTCCGACCATTGAATATATCCGCCTTCCCAAGACGGACACTTATGTACATAGACGCGACAGCGACAGAGAGGGCGGCGCAGCACCGCAGCGCGCAGCGATGAAGCGCCGTGACGCAACGCGCGGATGACGGTTCTGCAGCGCGATGATAGAAGACCGTGCACCGGCACACGCGCAGACAGGCCGTATCACGAGAGTCCGCGTCGCCAGGCGACGAACGTCGGGAGGCGATGGGCTTTCACGCGGTGCTGTGAATTCGCGGTGTACAGGCCCATGGCCAGGGATGTGTCGAGCGGCCGCGACAGCGTCTGCGCCGCCGGGGAGGGGGGGTGTACGGTACTGTACATTTGGCACTGGCGGAGGTGACAGCGATGATCGTCCCAGAGAGGAAGGTAAGCTCTCACCGAGGCCGGCGAGATAGGAGTGGGAAAGGCGGGGCTGCGTGCCGACACGCACGTCTGGATATAGAGTAAACGTACGGTTACTTCAACAGCTGGTGGGAGGACGACAGCACTGGCGGCC
Source organism: Trametes pubescens (assembly GCA_001895945.1). NCBI lineage: Eukaryota > Fungi > Basidiomycota > Agaricomycetes > Polyporales > Polyporaceae > Trametes > Trametes pubescens. The sequence goes on from MNAD01001674.1 coordinate 4,869, forward strand.
TTGCTCAAGAACGCGACCAGCGCCCATATGTCTATGTCTGGGACGAGTATCCTGACGTCTCTGGGGGAGTGTGCCGCCGGACCAGCGATCTGTGGGGCCGTCAGCGTAAATCAGACAAGCGTGAGCAGGGACGGGAGTCTGGGGGACGTAGCAGTATGCTCGTTTTCGAGTCCAAGTCGGTCCTCGAAAAGCCCGCCTGTCTAAGCGCAAACCTGTGTGCAGGACAGCGAGGCAGTTGGGCATTCGGACAATCCAATGCTCACCTCCACCATCCGTATCAAACTGTCCAGGCATGGACAATGTCACTTACGCTGACAGATGAGTCGCGAGAGACTGATGCTCAAGCTTCCGATGTTTGATCCATGTGTCGATTTCGTATGGCGAGTGCAGGTCGCATCGCCTAGCAGAAGGAGGTCGTCACATCTGCCAGTGAACCCAGTTAGCAAGTTTCCTCATGTCTCTCGAATCTTATCCTCACTTTTATTGTCGCTCCCCTGTCTGACCTTGGTAGGAGACGTTACCTCTTAGGAAGGTCTCCGCATGGCCATCAACAATCGTGGACTCGTCATCGAACCGGGTGCGATAGGGATAGCAGGTTTCTGAGGACAAGAAATGATCCATTGGGCGATAGCGACAGCTGTAACTTGAATACTGTTAAGGGTCGGCGTGCTGACTCCGAGCCGGCGCGTATATCCTGTCATGGCCTTGGTAGCTGTACACCCCCCGCACTGTCATACTTACAGCATGCAATCATTTTTAGCCACCTTTTGACGAGGCCCGCGCTCAACCTGCGCATGCGCTGATCAGTGTCAATGAAGATAGGCGCTGTTGCTGTCGATGTCGGCGTTCGACAGAAATGCAAGGGTGCCGTCTCCGAGTGTCCGCGCCGGCGCACAGGGGTCGAATCTGATGCGGGTGGCGAGGCTGGGGAAGAGGTGTTCCGCGGTGCAGATCACGGTGCGAAAGACAGCCAGGCAACGGAAGGGCGTTGCCCCAGTAACAAGGCCCAAGACAGCGGTAACCGCGCGGCCGGCCCACGCCGCGCAGACAACAAGACCGCCTCTATATAGTCTTTCCCCCGTCCTCCCGTTTCTTTTGTTACTCCCATCCTCTCCGCAACGACGACGACGACGACCGCGACGTCCGTCTCGTCTCTCTCACCCACTCCTACCACGACCTGTCATGCCTGAACACGCGCAAGCAGCAGCCCAGCCAGCGGCGGCGGCGAAGTCGAAACATAGCCACGCTGCATCGCAGGCGCAACCCGCGCCGCGCAAAGTGCGCTTCAATGTCGGTGCGTAGTCCTTGAGTGGCAGCGAAGGAGGCAGCGATGGAAGCTCGAGAACAGGTACCCAGTACCAGGTCCTCGACGTCGTCGGCGAGGGCGCATACGGCATCGTCTGTTCCGCGATTCACAGACCAAGCGGGCGCAAGGTCGCCATCAAGAAGATCGCCCCCTTCGACCACTCCATGTTCTGTCTCCGCACTCTCCGGGAACTCAAGCTGCTCAAGTTCCTCAGTGAGGCCGGTGTCAGCGAGAACGTACGTCTGCAGCTCAATGTCGTGCGCTTGTGCTCACCCTTTCCAGATCATCTCTATTCTGGACATCATCAAGCCGCCATCCATAGAGCAGTTCAAGGAAGTCTACCGTACGTCTGATCTGTTGCCTGGACACACTCGCGGATGAGCTCACCGCGCGTCGCAGTGATCCAAGAACTGATGGAGACCGACATGCACCGCGTTATTCGCACGCAGGACCTCTCGGACGACCACGCACAATACTTCATCTATCAAACCCTCCGTGCTCTCAAGGCGTTGCACTCCGCGGATGTTATCCACCGCGATCTTAAGCCGTCCAACCTGTTGTTGAACGCCAACTGTGATCTTAAGGTCTGCGACTTCGGTCTCGCGCGGTCAGTAAAGACAGCCGAGCCGTCGGGAACGGAAACCGGCTTTATGACGGAATACGTCGCGACGCGTTGGTATCGCGCGCCCGAGATCATGTTGACCTTCAAGCAGTACACGAAGGTCAGCATTCCATCTATTACATCGCCATACAATTATCTAACGTGGGGCATCTGCCAACTAGGCGATCGACATCTGGTCAGTGGGCTGTATCCTCGCGGAGATGCTTTCCGGAAAACCACTATTCCCCGGTCGCGACTACCACCATCAGCTCACGCTCATCCTCGACGTGCTTGGCACGCCCACGCTGGACGAGTTTTACGCGATCACTACGCGTCGGTCGCGCGACTACATCCGCGCGCTCCCCTTCCGGAAACGCAAGCCCTTCGCGCAGCTCTTCCCGAACGCGAACCCGCTCGCAGTCGACTTCCTCACAAGGACACTGGTACGTGTGCTGCTGCTATCTTTGTGCTGCTATCTTTGCGCCGTCTGCGGAACCTAAACTCCCTTGTACTTTCAGACATTCGATCCGAAGAAGCGTATCACGGTCGAAGACGCGCTCGCGCACCCATACTTGGAGGCATACGTGCGTCTATCTGTTGTATGAACGCATCGCGCGCCGGCCTCACCCATCTCATCTATCATAGCACGATCCTGATGACGAGCCCTGTGCGCCGCCTCTTGATCCCGAGTTCTTCGAGTTCGATCGTGAGTCCGCCTTCCCCACACCTGTCTGATCGGCAGCACTAACGAACGGGCTTCCAGTGCACAAGGACGACATCAGCCGCGAACAGCTCAAGGAGCTGCTCTATGAGGAGATCATGTCCTTCCGCCCCCCGCCCATCTCATGAACATCTCACGCCACGCACGCACGCGCACCCCCATCCTACCCGTCGTCCCCCCATTGACTGTGCTGTCTTGTTTTATATACGTACGTCCCGCCTTCCCTTCTACCCCCGTCTTTTCAAGGGCTTCGCTTACACGTCTCTCCTCCGCAAGCAGCCGGCTGATACCTCCCCCAGTCCGAAAATGTAGTACCCCCCCACCACCACAGCAACGCCTGCCCTTCGCCCCGTCGACGCCGCTGCACGCCGTCCTTTCTCTACGTCATACATCGTCTGAATGGGTTTGAGCGTGGAGCTCGGGTTGTCTGGTGTCTGATAGATCGGTTCTTTGTGTCCCCCTGTCCTGTTTTCTGTACGGTATCCGCACGCACGCAAAGCAAATCAAAGCAATACAGAAACGACACTCATTCTTCTCTCTCGGACAACGCAGCTAGTTTCGAACTATTTGGACGGGGAGGGGTATGGCGTAAGTGAAGGTATAGCCGGCTGAGTGTGCATGATCGAGCAGGCCACCGGGATGAACCACTCGAACGCTCATGTGTACACCGCGTTAGTGGGGTAGTCAGTTGCATAACAGTCAGAACGATCCATGCAAGTTATGATGTCTGCCCTAAGTTATTGTTTTGGCTGTCCACCTTTCGAAGTGAAGATGTGCGTCCCATCGCAGTTGATAGCTTGAGTCGGCAGAAGGTCTTCGCCGCGACTGTCAAAACGAAACATACACGAACGTGTGGCGCCCGAGCTACATAGTCCCGCAGTTCAAGCACGGGGGACTCGAAGTTCGAAATAAATATCCGAGTTGGCCTGCAGATTCCTCATCGATGAGATGGAACCTGTCATTCAATTGTGCATCATACAATACCGTTGGTTATATGGCAGCCAAATGAACACATTCACAGCTCCTATCAGGCTGTATGCGCTACCCATGCTTTCATCCACAGTTCGTGCCAGAGATACGGGGGAAGAGGCGTGTCGTACCGTATTTGATAGCTATTTGCCCTAGGGCCGATGCGGAGGAAATTACGTAGAAGCACATAGAGCGCGCGAGTAACGCAACCATACCGGTTCGCGCCTAGAAGAGAATGTATCACTCCGGGAAGGGCCCGGGTGCCGTCTCTTCCTCCTCCCAGGTGTTCTGGAGCCCCAGCGAACACTAAAGCATAAGCGTGTCAGACCTCGCGCGACCCACTGCCCCGGCCACAGGTAGACGAAGTGCGCTAGCACTTACATTGTCAGCGTCGGACAGCACTAGGTCTTCGTCCACCAGTATCTGTTCCATCACGTTTGTGTCGAGCCGCCTGGGAGGTCCGGAAGGCACGTTCTTCCACGCAGAATGTGTGAACCAGCGGCAGTGAGTGTGCCTCGGCTTGTTGAAATCGTCGGACTCCGATGTGCCGCACAGTGGCCCGCACTGACCGCCAGTGCTCACGAAGGTGTACTGCAGCGAGGGGAGGGCGTGCGCAAGTTCGGTGGCCAGATGCGCATGGTCTAGTGTAGCCATGCGGCGGACGAAGTCCTTGGAGTGTGGTACGTAGCTTGCGGCGTTCGGTCTGAAGTAGTGTATGAACAGCCGGAAGTGGGTGAGGCGCAGGGTGCAGATGGAGGCGATGATCTGTGTCTAGTGTGGTCAATGAGCATGCTGTCAGTTTGAGACCGGCACAGAGAAAAAAATCTGAACGCACGAGAAGCACTCTCAAGTTCATATTTGAAACAGCGTCACTGTAACTGTGATGGTCGAACATACGAGGAATCATGTATTCGATCACGAGCACTAAATGTGTCAGCCGTGGGATGACCTCAGCAGGGAACAAGTCCTCGAAGACGTCATTGCCGTGCCAGTACAGCATGGACGATAGCTTGAGGTGGGTTGGGGGCGTCGAGCGCAAAATGTCCGCTATTTGGAGCCTTTCGAGGCCGCGAATACCGTCCACCATGAGATGGCGCACGGGGCAAGTGAGACCGAGTACGAATAGTGCGGTCACGTCGCCCACGACGCGATCCAGGTGCTTCCGAGACTTCTGCTTCTGTCGGTCCTGATTCGACGCGCGGATGTGCTGCTGTCTTGGCAAGTCGAGCCGCAGTATGTAATTCACCTTACCGACTCCAAGTGTGCCGTCCAGAGCAGGGAATTTGGATACGAGGATGTCCGTGCAAGTCACGCCCTCCGCGAAGGATCCCACGAACGAGCGTACGGCGGGATATTCCGCGCCCTTTGTATCGAGCACCAACGGCGTCTTTCTAGTATCGAGAACTTCCAGTGTGGGTATGAGGTGTTGCAGAAAGGTGTCGACTTCGGACACCTTGACGCCGAAAGCCTGAGAGTTCCAACCGATAGGCAGAAACTCCAGTGAGACACGAAGGGTGCGAAGCGACGCGGCGGAGCGCGTGGACTTGACGATCATCTCCGACTCGTCGCACTTGTCCCATAGCCCCAGCTCACGAAGGGTGGATATCCGGATGATGGTGTCGAGCACCCTCGGATCCGCGGAATAGACGAGTGTCAGCCCGGGATAGGGCAACGTCAGGCACTCGAGATGTGTGGCGCGTTCCAGGAGGTCGAGAATACACCTTGATATCTCTTGGAAAGCCTCTTTCTTGATCTCGGAGATGCTGATGTCGAGAACACGGAAGAAAGGAAGGCGGGACTGTGAGTCGGTGAATAGAAATTTGTGGAAGGCGCGGATCGTCCGTTCATCCTTCAACACCACAGGCTTCATGCTGAGTAGTCGAGTGGCCGCCATCGAGCGTAAGGCATGGGATACAAGCGAGAACGAAAGGACGGTTTTCGTGTCGCTGATCGACTCGCAGACGAGCGCCAAAACGTCGAGGTTCAGGAGTGGGTGTCGCATTCTGGTTGCGGTTCTGTTCATGTGATCAGCGACGAGGTAGCGAGAAATTCAGCCATGACTGGAATAACCTTGTTTCCTATGGCAGAAAAGGCTTGTATACGTGACTAAACGGACGAAAAGGTAGCTGAGGCTTGATATGTCGCAGGCTTTGCTCCTGACAAGCGAAAACATGTTGATCCCCGTCGCGGCCAATCTTCTGTCAATTTGAACAGTGGACGTACCTGAATCCTTCGGCAATGTGATGCAAGTACCTGTCTGTAGAATTCGGGACTCGAGGGGGAGTACGCAGCGGGCGGTTTGCCTGGAGACGGGGCGAACGGGAGTGTCTCGTTGCAAACGCGTGAGGTACATCATGTAATCTACGCGGTATATATACGGGCGGGCGGTCGGGATAAAAATGGAAAGGCGCCGGCCCGGGCGCAGCCGCTCACAGCAGACAGATAAACACAACACTGTCGGCAAAGGTTGAACTCGGTCAAGGGGTGGAGAGGCGGAGGACACTGAGAGCAAATCTCTGTGTTTGGGTGAATAACATGATGATAACATAGAAAAAACTGAATAGATGTCTGATCCGTGTTTTTTGCATGTTTTGGCCTGATACAGATAAAATGTTGTCACTGTGTTTTCTGTATAGTTTAATCCATGTTTTGAGGCGGAATTGCTTGTGGACATTTCAAATATCGACTGCATATCTGGGTGATGTTTTGGATCCTGCACATGGAAAAAACATTCATCCTATATACTCCATGTGCAATGGTGGTACACAGAGAGAGTATGGCGGTTACATTTTGTGTGTTATGGCCCAGCACAGGCAGTATGTTTTTATCTGTGTTCTGTCCCAGTACATAGGGACGCCAAACAAAACATTGTCAGTCTAAACTCATTATGTTGGGTAAAGTGACATGGCCATAATGTTTTTCACATCATCGGTACATTGTTCACTGAAATCTCGTGAAAACATGGTGATGACATTTATTACATTATCCGCCCGGTTTTTTCCATGTATCGATCGCAAACATGGATGGATTAATTAACCTGTTAAGCTCGTGTTTTCTCCATGTTAATTCCACAAAACATGGTGTATTGCCCTCAGTGGGAAGAGATCAGGAATCGCAACGGCCCGGCAGTAGCAGCTCGCGTGGCGGTGCTGCGGCAATGTGCTCGAGAAGGCTATTCGAACTTGCTTCCTCACTCACGACGGTGATGTGTACCATATGCATGTCGTACGCTGTCGAAGATCATGTGCTGACGTAAACACAAATATACTGGTGTCTACGTCCCCCACGCTGGACAGTATACGTCGCTCGTGCAATCCCAGGTCGCGGCCCTACGACGACACCTAGTCTTGGAGAAATCGAGATCGGGATAGCGCTTACGATGTGGTAGCCCTCTTTGCGCTGGGCCTCACGCGGCGTCCCATGCGCCATCTCATGGTGGACGACCTCGAAAGCTCTAGCACGTGGGGCTACATGGCGGAGATGCTACGTGCCTCACCCACGACCCATCGCAAGCTCTCGGTAGCACTGGGCTATGGCGACGACGTCTTTCCGGGTCTTTTCCCGCCGGAGGTCATTACCTGGCTCGTACATCTGTATTATTGCTCCAGTATGTCGATGAACACTGTGACACGCTGGAGTGGAGACCACTGCTCGTACACTTCTTCCAGTAGACTTCACGATAACTTGATGCTAATTTCAAGATGCTCGTTTGTCGGGCGGAGATAATCGCCTCCAGCCGCTCGCTGCGCCCCACACATCTCCGTCTGCTCGGACACTATAATATCGACGAGATCAGCAGCGACGTAACAAGCAGGCATACCAAGCATTTCCGCAAACGCACCCTTGTATAATTGTACAACTGCATATACCTTCGCGTCTCAATTTCCGATTTGACATCCCCGCGCCCGCTCACGAAGATTCCGATCTGAACTTCCGGAGGTTCTGGATTTGGGCACCCTCGAGCCGCATGCCCATCCACTCGGACATGGCCGTCGCCCCCAGCGTCTTCTCGTAGAAGTCAATCGACGGCTGGTTCCACTATACAGACGGAAGTGTTAGCATCTATAGCAGGATAGCCTTGAACGAATTTAGCATCCAACCTTCAAAACCTGCCAGTCGATTCGCGCGCAGTCCTATTATTGTGGCTTTAGTGTGTACATAATCCTTCAATGTCGAGCTGAAGCGAACCTTCTCTTCGGCCACTTTGCCGAGCTCAGCGAAGAGAGCCTTTCCGACGCCCTTCCCGCGGTATGTAGGGTCGACGTAAAGATCCTCAAGCTGCATCCTTAAGTGAGCCGATGAAGCCTCGATGACAAATGGCTGGAATCCTCACGTATAATCCCGGCCTCCCGGTCCAGGTGGAATAGTTGAAGAAGTACATCGCGAGGCCTATGGCTTTACCTGGCGCCTCTGGCGAACCGCCGATCGCGAGGAGCGTATGGGCGTACGGCGTCTCGAACAGATTCTTGCGGTACTGCGTAGTCGGCTCAGCTGCCGTTCTTCCGATGAACAGAGAAATAACGGACAAGCTCTGGAGTAGCCTTCACGGAGTCGGCCGCTTTCTCGTAGGTCGCCTGAGATCGCGCTCGCATCAACATGACTCGTTCGTGCGAACGAGACGACGAAGACATACGAGTCCGACGACAAGTTCTAGAATGGCGTCCTGCATACAAGTAATTAGACACATAGGTTCTCCCTAGTGGCCGAATTTTTCGTACCACATCCTCGACGGTCGCAGGGCGGACAAAGTACGGGCTGGCCATGGCGTGCGTTTCTGGACGGAGTGTGCAAGAACGGTAGACGCCCGTCTCGCGTGGCTTTTTGGGCGGCGTTGTATGCACATGTTTTGGGCCGAACCTTATTCTTTTCACCGTCTACGCCCAGGACGCCCGCCGTACACGAAACACGCCCGCCCCGACGCCCGCCCCCGATCCACGACAATCAGCACCATGGACCCCGCAAAATTGGCGAAGCTGCAGGCGCAGGCCGCGTCCAACAGGATCGGTGCGTTTTCCGCGTCCGCATACGCCCCGTGCTCGCCGAGTTGCACCCCACTCACGCGCACACGCGTCCCGCAGGCGGTAAGGGGACCGTGCGCCGCAAGATTGTGCGGAAGACGAAGCCGTCGACCGCCCAGGACGACAAAAAGCTGCAGGGCGCGTTGAAGAAGCTGAACGTCCAGCCCATCCCCGGCGTTGAGGAGGTCAACATGTTCCGCGAGGACGGCAACGTCCTGCACTTCAGCACGCCTAAAGGTGCGTCGCGCGTCCCCCCCGCTCTACCCTTCCACCCTCGCGTGCATTCAAGATGTGCAAGAATACCCTACCTGCCAAGTCGCACGCACGCGCGGGGCATTCTCGTTATTGCTCGGGCTTACGTGTGGGGCGTCTAAACTAATTCTGCGTTTCCCCGTCCCCCAGTGCACGCGGCTGTGACCGCCAACACGTTCGCGGTCTACGGCACCGGCCACGTGAAGGAGCTCACCGAGCTCGTCCCCGGCATCCTCAACCAGCTCGGGCCCGACTCGCTCGCCTCGCTCCGCAAGCTCGCGGAGTCGTACCAGGCGATCCAGCAGAGCCAGCAGCGGCCACCAGCCGCCGCGGCCGACGACGATGACGACGACGTCCCCGACCTCGTCGACAACTTCGAGCAGGTCGCGGTCGAGGAGAAGCCCGCCGGCGAGGAGGTGGAGGAGAAGAAGGAGGACAACCTGGAGGAGCTCAACTAGGATGGGAGAGTCGCCGTGTTGCCCGACAAAATCCCACACATTCGTGCTCGCATCCATGACCCAGCAGCGCCCGCCCCCGCGTCCCATACCTGCCCTACCCCGCTCGCTCTATCGCCCTCTGCCATCTTTAGGTCCACGCTGTCTCCTGCATACGACTCTCCAATGACCGCATTGTAAACTGATCGCAAATGCTGTATGTTTGCTCCGTCGTATCCCCTGATTGCCGTTAGGGTTTGTAGCATCTGTGTGAGAACGATCTGCACCGAGTCCTGAAATAATCCGGGGGATTGCTGATAAACCGGGCGTGTACAGCAAGGTCAAGTCCATTGTTAAGTTGTGTTACATCTGTTACATCCTTCATGTCTTCCGAGTTCCTCCCCCTGCTTGTAGTAGATGCCCGATATGTCCTACACCCCCTCACGCATGGAACGTCACGCCCCAGCGACGCACACACCCGTCCGCACCCGCGCTCGCAAGCTCCTTCTCCCCAAGCCAGAACACGGTGCTCACCCCGCCGGGGTTCGCATTCTTGATCGCGATGTTCTTCATCGGCTTCTGCACGCTCCACACGTACACATGCGTGTCAAGCGAGCCCGACGCGCAGTGCTGCCCGTCCGCGGTCCACGCGAGCGCGTTCACGCGTGCGTTGTGGAACGACCACCGCGAGGTGATCATCTTGCGCTCCTTTGCGTCGTACAGCACGATCTTGCCGGTTGACTAGACGTGTGTGTGCGCACGGCGGTCAGTTGGGGTGACGCAGGGGGTTGGGAAGGGAGGGGTGCTTACGTCGCCGGACGCTAGGTGCGAGCCGTCGGGGGAGAACGCGAGCGCGGTCACAGTGCCCTTGTTCCCGTCGAGCGTCGCGCTCTCCGCGAGCGCCTTCCCGTCCCAGGTGTACAAGCGCACCTTCTGGTCCTAGAAACAGCCCGCGACAATTAGCATACACGGTCCATACGGCACGGCGGTGGAATCGAACACACCTCGCCACCGATAGCTACCACGCTCCCCGCAGCCGCGATCGCGCTCGGGGTGTACTTGAGCGGGAGGTCGAAGACCTTCTGGTTCGAGCGCACAGCCTCAACGCTCGTCGTCTCGAGCACGAACACCGTCTCGTCAGCCCCAACCGCGACCGCCTTCGGCTGCGCAGCGGTCGAGAACCGCGCGGCGCTGTTCCCCGGTGATAGTATGGTGTGAGCGAACATGTATGTGGGAGATAGATTGGACGGGGTACGCACGTGTAGCTCGTCCCCTCGAGCTCGCGCAGCTGGTCGTCAAGGCCGACAGAGTACACCTTGCCGTCCTGCGTAGCGCTGAGACCGGAGACGAGGGTGGTGTGGGCTTCACCGCCGACGTGGTCGTAGCCCTCTTCCGAGTGGTGGAGAACGTGGCCGTCCGCGGTGCCTACGAAGAAGGTTGAGGAAGGCCCGGCGAGGCCAGCAGTGACTGCCTTTTGCGGGCCCTATGTACAGAACCGGGTTTGACGCTAGTAGCATATAGCGAGGAATATAGGACGTACTTGGAGAATGCGAGCAGGCTTCTCTCCGACACGCTTGTCGAAGACGTTGAGGTCGCCAGACATCGAGAGCGAGACGATGCTATCTTCCTCGGTCCATGTGTTGCCGACTTGTTGATGGGCGACGCTCGAGCCGAGCGACCAAGTGACCTGCGCCTTCTTCGTCTCGACATCCCCTGTTACATATGTGAGCAACCCGTGCGCGCTGAGGAAAGAATATCCATACAGAGCTTCACTGTGCGGTCTGCTGCGGAAGTGACGAGCGACTTGCTGTCAGGACTCCAATCACAGGCCATCTACGGCAAATCTCAGAGGAAGCCTGGAAAGCCGGACGTCGTTTTGTACTTACGATACTACCGGTGTGTGGGCTCTCGGTGAATTCTCCAAGTGTCTCTCCGGTCTTCCCATCGTACACGAAGATCTTGAAGTCTGAGCCGACACTCGCGAAGTGGTCCCCAGAAGGCGAAAAGCGGACGTCTTGCACAAACTTCGTGTGCGTCTTAATGGTCTAAAACAACGCGATGAGCCTGTCTTGCGGAGTCGTGTGCGTAAAATTCGGTTAGAGCCATACCTTGTCGTACTTGAATGGTACACCTATGGACAATTTCGCGTTCTTAACGTTGCCAACATTCCCCGAACATTGCACCAACTTACCTTGGTGGAAGACAATCGAACCATCGTCTGCGGCAGTTGCCGCACGGAATGGCCGCTGTGCCCTGATGCTTACGGCGTTGATAGCCTAGCGGCTGCTGTCAGCAGGCATTGTGCAGACATGTCTATCAGCCCTCGTACCTTTGAGTGTCCGATGATTTCCCCAGTGGAGGATCCAGTGTCCACCATGAACGCATGTCCAAACCTAAGCACACAGGCTTTCAGAATGGATATCCTAGCACCGATAGCTGATCACGCACTTGTCTCGTCCGTCACCGACCGCGACTATCCGTTTGCTCTCGCCGTCCCACGCGAGGTCTTTCCTTCATCAAGACGCGGTTAGCCAGGGCGCACGGCAGCGCACGATTAATTGCGGGCATACGTATACGTACACAACACCGCCGATCACTTTGTACTCCGCTTTGAGAGTCTGCTCGTCCCCGAGCGTATCCCAGATCCGCACTGGCAGCGAAGGCGTTCTTGAGCACTGCAACAGCATACCACACACGGGGACTCGCACCTGTCCCAGTGATGTCTGCCGAGGCGCAGTAGTACCCGGAGGGGGCAATCCGAGCGACAGTTGCTGGCTGGACATGTCCTAGATACGCGGTACCGACTGCGGCATCCTGAGCTACCCTCTCAGCCTGGCGTGTTACGACCCTTTAGGGCGAGGCATGCAGACCTTCAAGTCGCGTATCTTACAGGAAATCAGCGGCTACTCAAAGCCAAGACTAATATACTCACAATGACCGCCCGACCATTCGTGTAGACAACCTTGTCTTTGCTAGAACTGAGCTTGGTCGACTCTCCTCTCGTCGTCGCCGGGTTGCAAGGGTACAGTGCGCCTTTTGTGAAGGACATGAGTTGATAGGTGACCAAGAGAGTCGACGGAAGAAGGGAGGAGGATGAGCTGCGCAACCTGCAGAGCCTCTCGGACGGTGGCGACGAGATCGGCGGGAGCGCAGATGTCCCCGATTTGGCAAGGGGGCGCGGTCACATGATGCAATATCGCCTCGCGCGTGTCGCGTCGCGTCGAGCAGCCGCATGCAAACGGACAGCATCCACGCAAGAGTTCGTGGAACACTTAGGTTAAGGCGGTGTGTAGGGAAATGCACACCCATAGGGAACTGGAGTGCGCCTACTCAACAGCAAAGTTGTTGACGAGCTCGACAACTGAAAGAGCGCGGAGGTGCATGAAGTACTACGCGTCCGAACGCTTCTCTTGAAGACAACCATTGGCCCACCAATTAGTTATAAGTACGCTCAAATTACGCGGAAGGAGAATCCAAGACTAAGCATTTGAATGATGCCATCAGCATGATAATGTACATACACAAACAAGATTCCTCAGAAAGCAACCATGAAGCACGGAGTAAACGTCAACCTCGCTCAGTCTTCTGTCGGCTTCTCCTCCACACTGTAGTTCTTGAACGGATCCTTCCGGAGTGCTTCAGCCTCCGCGCTCATTGTCACAGGCTTCACCGCCGGGGCGGGCTTCGGCTTCATAACAGAGCCTGCAGCCGTGGAGGACGCAGGCGGCGGCGTCCCGGGCTGTAAACGTGTTTAGCGCACTCCTTCACCGTCATGCATAGCTTACTCACCTCCTCATCCTTGAAAGGTACAAACTTTGGCGTGGACGGAACGGCGGGCCCAGGCTTGCTCCCCTCTTCCTCTTCGTCGCGGAAAACCGCAATTGAGCTCTTCCCCGCCGCCTTCCCTTTCTCTTTCTTAGCAGCTGGAACTGGCGGCGGCGGCGGAACGGTGGGCTCCTCTTCGTCGCGAAAGATGGCAATCGAGCTCTTCCCCGCCGTCTTTCCTTTCTCCTTGGCAACTGGAACTGGCGGCGGCGGCATCTCCTCCGAGACCTCCTCATCCGGCGTGGGGTCGCGGAAGACCGCGATCTTCGAGCCAGATGGCGCACGCTTCGACCGGGCCTGGCGCAGCGTGGATCCAGCGGCTTTGCTCACCTCCATCGTGTTCTCCTTGATACGCGTCTTGCGCGTGCCAAGTTCCGGCCAGGGCGTCGGGTTCGTCGCCTGATCCGGGTCGTTCTCCGCATCGCCGGAAGGGTCGATAAAGACCGGCATCCGTCCATTGGGACGCGGAGCAGCGGGCGCGGAGAAGACGTCTTCGTTGGCAGGTGCGGTGCGTGTAGAACCAGCTCGTGTTGAACGCGTTCGGGAGGCCGCCGAAGAGGACGGGGCAGGTTCGCCGAGTGGCTTCCTTCGGGTGGGAGCAGCAGCAGCAGAAGCCGGTGCGGCAGCAGCTGCAGGGGAGGTGGACGAAGCGGAGGAAGAGGACGGAAGGGTTGGGGAGGCCATCATACGCTTCTGGAACTCCCGGTGCTTGGCCTCCAGCCGCTCGAGCGGAGCAGCCTTGCGTGCGATGCCCAGCATGTACGTGTCGTCCGCCTCGACGCGCCTTTCGCGTGTTCAACACGCCATACCACTTCCAATAGAATCACGCCACTCACCTGTTCGCCCTCTCCAGCGCTATCGCGTATTCCTCGTAGAACAGCGCGTGCGCCGTCCCGATCTCGTTCACGAGCAAGTACTTGTAGATCACCGTCGGCTTGTCCACGTAGCTCGCATACAGCGTCCACAGCTTCAGGTAGCGCAGGTCCGCGCGCCACCGCCCCCCACGGTCGTCCCGCAGCACGCGCGTGGCCTCCTCGAGCAGCTCGAGCAGGCCCGACTCCGCGCTGTGGCCCTGCGGGTAGTTCTCGACCGTCCAGTACACGAAGCGGCTGTACGCCTCGAGCGGGTCCGCGTCCTCGTCCTCGTCCTCCAGCGCGATCTCGACGTTCGCGCGGTGGCGGCGCCGCGCGTCGGCCTGCCGGCTCTCGCGCTGGGCGTGTGGCGTGGAGAAGATGGCGGAGAGCGCGGTGACGCGCCGGCCGGACGCGAGCGGCTGGATGTTCTCCTTTGCGGCCTCGAGCACGTCGCAGTCGACGATGAGGGGCTCGCTGGGATCGTCGGTGAATACGTCGGTCATGGTAAGTATAAAGGCGGGTGTGGTGGTAGGAGGGAAAGCGCAACTTCACGTTAAGTTCAGTGAATAGACGCCAATGTCATAAATCGAACTATATGTAAGGCTCTCTGCAGATATCCTTATGTTGCTTGAAACTTGAATACATATTGGTTACTTGCCTAAGTTAATACTCTGCCTCGGAGTCAGAATCTTGGCGACTTTCCTCAAGTTCTGTTGGTTCCTGCCACCATTCCGTGCAAGAAAGGACTGGATACCCATGGTCAGCACGGTCAGCATCACTCCGTTGCTGAATGCTGATTATCCTATCAGTCAAGGAGCACCTTTAAAATGCGTGAAGCAGTACTACTTAACCTGGACCTCCTCGGACTCGTCTGTGACGCGACCGACGACGTCTCGACAGTCCTTTCCCTGTCGCTCGTCTCGCATGCTGTTCGCGCAGTAGCTGTCAAGCGGTTGCTCAGCATGGGGCCCGTGATGCTAAAGGACGAACAGACGATCCGCGCCTTTCACCAATTTGTATTCGCCGACGCAGAGTCCCGCCTCCCCTTCCTCCGAGCTCTGGACATCAGCGTCACCAACATCGTCGAGGAGCAGGCCCGTCAAGAAGTAGTCAAATGCCTACTGGACCTCTTAGAAGGTGTTACGCGCCTCAAGTGTCTAACACTGCCTAACCCCAGGTGGACGCTCGACAACCTCGAGGACTCCAGGATACCCGAGGCTGTCGCCCGGATATCCACCCTGCGCGAGCTCTGCCTGGGGAGTGATTCCGACGAGATGGCAGCAATCGTGAGGTCTACGCGCTCCGCGTCGTGCTTGCGTGTCTTGCGTCTTTCGCTGTCTTCTCTGTCCTCCACCCGCGGATTCGGCCATGGCGTCAAGATCGGCGATCTCGACGAGTGTCTAATTCATCTCGCGCCCACTCTAGAAGTGTTAATCCTCGGCCTCACAACGGGAACGATCCAGTTCGACACCAAGGGCGCGCAGTATCCCGCTCTGCGCTCCCTCACGACGTGTGTTGAAAGCGGTCTCACGCGCATGGACATCCTCGTGCACAAGTTCCCTGCGCTAGACGGTACACTCGACATCGGATCCATGGTCGGCGAGCAGCAAGACGACGAGCCAAAACAGCAGCGGATCCGCGCGTCGAACCAGGAAGAGCAGAAGCGGCGGTCATGGCGGCATCTGGATTGTGTTAGGGGCGACGTGTTCGCCCTCTTCGTGCTTGGGTTGACGTGCCCTGTGCGACGCCTCATGGTGGACGGCTTTCAAGGTCACAAGAAGAACCAGCTGGTGGAGATTTTGCGCTCGTCGCCCCCGACGCACCTCAAGCTCTCTGTTATACTAGACCATGACCATGAAGACGATGACGATGACAAAGTCTTCCAGGACCTATTTCCTCCAGAAGTCCTCCCAAGGCTCACACACTTGGTGCTTTTGTTTGATTACGCTGTCTCGGTGCACGACAATGATAGCGATGAAGATGATGTAAAAAGCATGCGGTGGAGCGCAATGCTTGTGCGTTCCCAATCCCCTTCCTTTCGTTACCGCGAGCTAACCCCACCTTCCTGGGATATTAGGCAGAGATCATCGGCTCTATCAGCGCGCTGCATCTCACCCACCTCCGTCTGGTCGTCCACTACAGCATCGACATGAGCGATGAGGATGCGGAATTTATGCCGTTTTCCAGGGAGTTCGTGCGCGACACTGTCAACATCAATCACCAGCACCTTGCGACCGAGCTCATGCACGCCATCCCCTCGCTGGAGCACATCTTCGTGAGCACGGGCGGCGAGAAAATCAAGCACTTGTTTGGCTATTATACCCCGAAAGTGCGGACACGTGGCCGCTGGTTCGCGCATTCCGCGTGGAGGAATGGGCGCGGCGGGTCTCTGGTCGCAGTGACCTCGGAGAGGCGCGACGAGAACGTGATGGAGCGGATGCTGTTGGATGAGGACATGACACTGTCCGACATCGACAATGTAAGTGCCACACCCCGTCCATCCCGCGGCGTAAAATTTACGGAGGCCGATTTTGTGAGCTGACACGATTGGCATTTAGTTCCTTATGGGATTCCACAAGACTTGGAGTGAGGACGAAACCGCGCCATGGCCTCTTCCAGAGTGAACCATCCGCCTTTTTTTGCGTACATGTCACCCGTTTTGTATCCAACGAAAGTATAGTAGTCTTAATATTTAGCATACACATGGGTCCGTTACACTCACTGAGAGCTATTTTCCGCTCCTACTGACGCTGCTGTTCGCAGTCTCAAAGCAGTCATCGATGTAGGGCGCGAGAGACGAGCGAGAACGAATGGATCGGTTTTGCGCCCGAGTCGTAGTAGCTTTTATAGATTACCCCCAAGGTGACATCTAGATCGAGCAGACTCAGTCGGTTACCGCGCGCGCATTCCGCCATCGCAGTCTTGTCTACTATCGCATATTGTTAGAGAAGATTACTGGGACACTTGCAATTGAGTCAAACCATCTTGACCTCTATAGCATTGCGAAGGGATTTTGGGGCTTCGCCAGTGGTCAACTTGAATCAAATGAGATGCCCGAGTTGGCCGCACGATGGTCGTGAGGATGTCAGTGGGCGCTTGTGCCTATCCATCTTCCTTGTTGACCACCATGATCTAGGTCCCGCTCAAGACCGCAGTGCTCGCCACAATCTCAGAGTCAAACTATGAACAGCGCGATGCTTTCCTTTCCGCCGTTGTTGATCAGGTATGTATGATGTTTCTCACCCGGTGCTTCAAGAGCACGCTTGAAACTCCTGACGAATGCGACCAGTAATGTAGTAGCTATAGGTACCACCCTCGGAAGTGAGGCTTGAGCCCGCGTTATGAGGGAGGGAAATCTTTTCTCCAGCCGGCGACCATGGGCTCCACCGGATTCCCCGTTCGAGTATCTCGCACGAACTTTCACGGCTCACGACTTCCATCTATCACGATGGTTGTAGGTATAATCTGAATAGCGCGCCCTACTACCATTCGATGCCGCCCATCCTTCCAAGCCTTCGGGATTGTTTTCCCCAGGCCCGGGAGTCATGCATACAGAGCTATGGCATATGTGACAGATCATCTGTATGTATCCGTTCTACGGTCTGTTGTGCTCAGTGGCCAGGGCATGTAGGTCACACACTTACTGCTTTCACGCCGGAGCTAACTGGTACAACTCAGATGGCATGACTCGGGTCATGATCAGTAGTCCAGGCTGTGCGGAACTCAGCCATGAAGAAAATCCATTCACGGGTTTACGAGTGCCGTACAGGTCATAGAAACGGGCTACGCTTTGAACAGCGACCCGAGCACACTTCGAAGCCCATCTCGAAGCTTCTGATAGTGCACATACACTGGCAGTTCTGACCTGCCTGCTGTCCAAACCCTCTGTCGAGGAATCCGTTCGTAACCAAGGCTAGCGTGAGCTGTAGGTCGCGGGCGTTCAACAACCGATACCCGTCGCCCCCATATTTAAAGTCGATCTCGCCGTGTTCGTATCCCAACCTCTGCGAGGCGATCTTTCACAAACCCTCACCTGCCACAATCCGTCAGCATGATAACGGTTGCCCCATTCTTTCTTTCTCTTTTACCATTGGTGTTGGGCAGGCCCAGTGCTCAACCTCATTTTTCGGGGAAACCGCCACACGATTTCCACTCGAGCTCCAACTTCCCGTCGAATCTTCGCCCGGCCGGGGTCTTCCGCCTCACACTTGGGCTTGCAACGAAGAACAGTGATGCATTGCATGCATCCTTGCTGGACTCGAGCGACCCCGCAAGCACTAACTATGGCAGACATCTCTCCAAAGCTGAGGTACTTGGATCATCCTTCTAATATCTCCAACTCATTCACCCGCCTCTTGCAGGTCGAGCAGTTTGTTTCACCGACACCCGAGGCCGTACAGGCGGTGACAAATTGGTTGAGCCAGAAGAACGTCACTGCGACGCGCCAGTCTCCGTCGGGAGACATGCTCCAGATCCAGGTCCCATTTGATAAAGCGGACGAGCTCCTCAACGCCAACTTCACTGCATACGTCCACGCGCCGACCAACACGACCGTCTGGCGGACGCTGTCGTACTCTGTTCCCGCGGACGTGGCCCAGCACCTCTCCTTCATCTATCCGACCACGCAGTAAGTAAGACGATCATGCAGAACGTGTCTTGTATACTGAGGGCGTTGTCTTTTCAGGTTTATTCCTCCTGCCACGCACAAGGTGGCTGTCCAAGCAATAGGGCAATTTCCTGCGGCGACCAAGTCCGGCTCCAAGAGGGCCGACATACCACCGGCGTGTGCCCAGGCTATCACCCCTGGCTGTCTTCAGGCTATCTACAATATCCCATCCACCCCTGCCTCTGCTGCCAGCAACAGTCTTGGTGTGAGCGGTTTCGGTAACGAGGTTGCGAACCCAACCGACTTACAGGTGTGCACCATGTGCCTCATGTATGTTGCGCTTGTGCTGACCTCACGCCGGCAGAACTTCCTCTCGCAGGCGCGTCCCGACTTTCCGAACGGGACCTTTGCAGTTCAGACCGTCGACGGCGGCTCCGACGATGGTCAAGGCACTGCTGAGGCGGTGCGTCTCTTCATCCTCACAATTTATGAAGCCCTCCTCATGCCGCGCCTCTTGCAGAGCCTCGACATCCAGTACACCGTCGGCGTAGCGACGAACGTCAATACAATGTTCATCTCCGTCGGACAAAAGACGCAGGATGGCGACCTCGATGGCTTCCTTGACATCATCAACACCCTCCTTGCGATGGACAGCCCGCCCCTGGTTCTGACAACAAGTTTCGGATTCGACGAGACGGCTTTCTCCCAGCAGGCGCCTGAGATTGCCGAGTGAGCTCGGAGTGCTTGTACCATCACAAGCCTATCTGACACTTTCGTAGGAAGCTCTGCGATGCCTACGCTCAACTCGGCGCACGCGGAACCTCTGTCCTGTTCGCCTCCGGCGACGGCGGCGTCTCTGGCTCCCAAGCCAACCCCGCCTGCGATGGTGCCGCGTTCATCCCGACCTTCCCGGCCAGCTGCCCCTAGTATGTCCTGTCGACGATAGACCGCGCCCACGATACTGACGAGTCGCGCCCGCCAGCATCACCGCCGTAGGAAGCACGCAAGGTGTCAACCCCGAGACCGCCGCCGACTTCTCCGCCGGCGGGTTCTCGAACATCTTCGCGCGCCCCACATACCAGAGCGACGCCGTCAACAGCTACCTCCAGGGTCTCGGCGACACTAACGCGGGCCTGTTCAACACTACCGGGCGCGGATATCCCGACGTCTCCACGCAGGGCGTCCAATTCGTCATCGAGGCCGCCGGGCAACTGCAGGGCGTGGAGGGCACGAGCGCGTCGAGCCCAACGTTCGCGTCTATCGTCGCACTCCTGAACGATAAACTGCTCAACGCGGGCAAGAGCCCGCTTGGCTTCCTGAACCCGCTCCTGTACTCGACTGGGGTCGCAGCGTTGAACGACATCACTTCCGGGAGCAACCCAGGCTGTGGAACCCAGGGATTCCCCGCTGCTGCAGGATGGGACGCGGTACGTCGCAGCGCCTCTCATCATACTGTCCACGCGTACGCGGGTCTGACGAACATTGCTTGTGTCAGGTCACCGGCCTCGGCACCCCCGACTTCCAGAAGCTCGCCGCGGTCGCGGTCGGGAGCGCCAGCCAAGCGCAGGCCGTCAAGACGGGCAAGAACGTGACCGCCTCAACCCAAGTCAAGACCGGGAAGGCGACGCCCTCGGCGAACAAGCGGTTCCTGGAGTTCGCCCCGGGAGCGACGAACCTCGGAGACGTCATCCGCTTTGCATCTGCTGACTCTAGCAGTGTGTCGATCATCGCGCTGCCGACTGCCTCCCCGTAGAGCAAGTTTCTGAGAATTCCTTCGTCCAGACTTTCGAGCGCTTCCGTCGATAACTGCTTTTGTGTAACACTGGTTGTATATGTTTGAAAGCTCGTTCAAATGCGGAAATCCGTGCTATGTGTTCCCACCTATGGTCGATACGCCGTGGACATGTATTGTATAACTATCATCACTACACATCCTATCAAGCGAGGTCCTAGTGATATTATCGTCGGACGTCTTCGGAGTTTGCGGCGCCCAGTCGAAGTCATAGTGTAACATGTTGCTAACCACAAAGCGATATGCTATAGATGTCCTAGAAGTCATTTTGGCTCCAGGAAACTGTCCGTGGCGGAGGCAGATTCACCGCGTCATGCACTTGTACTTCTAATGAATACAGAGGGAGGATCATCGCGCCTTCAACGGACGAGCCTCTGCCACAAGGCCAGTCCCTGAACCTCAGCGTGACCGACCCTACGGTAGGGATGTCCCATGTCTTCGCCGCGGCCTCCCAGTCTGCGACGTGCCCGGATGTGCAGTCGTACATGTCCGACCTCAAGGACGGTTCAGGCTGATCCATGCCTGAGTGAGTGAGAGTAGCATGCAAAGAGGATCGAGGCCGGCTACCATCGCCCACCCATGGTGTAATCCCAGAGACGGTGATGCCGGAGCATACATTGGCGCAGATGGAAATACGGAGACGCGCCCTGGGGACGACAAACACAAGGCGACTCTCTGTGAAGCCCTGTGGGAACTTAAACATGCCCAGTGGAAACATGCTGCCCCCCGCCCAAGTGGGTACCCATCCCGCCTCAGCGAGCTGGGAGAGAGTCCATGGAGGAATGAAGATGGTGCACGGCCCGGTGAACATTGCCCTCTGACGCCCTCCGCGGCGGGTTTCAACGGGTCCAAACCGTCCGCTGGCCGGACCTTGTAGTGTTGGTCGCTGAGCGATGCAGATGTCCGTTTCCGCGATGAGAGTGTACGAGGCATGCGTCCGCTCCAACGGAGTGGGGAGGAGGACAGTACGGTGGAGACCTCCGTTGTTCAGTCTGCGGGACCATGAGCCGTCGTTGTGGAGGTCGATGTTGTAGTAGTAGAAGCCGACAGTGTGCAAGTGCTCCTCATTATGCTTTGACAGAGCGAGGGCCACAAGCCGCCCTTCTTCGTCCTCACATGCGAGAACGGCGAGGTACTTGCCCTTGGTCCAGCTCTGCACGGGGATGATGGGAAGCGACATCCGTACGCCATAGCTCGTGATGGTATATTGCGGGGTATCGAGCTGCCAGGAACCAAGTCTTCGTGCGAGAGAGTTGAACGAGATGGGAGAGAAGCGAGAGGAATGGTGGAAGAGGCTCGGCGTATCAGCCAGCAGGTATTCTTGCGTTGAGGGACCCGCGTGGGCGTGTGTGCTGGCATACACGCGACCGTGGATGTCTATAGTCTCACGAACGCCGACCCCGACTGTACGCATGTTTGTGATGTTGTTCCACTTGCTCTCGTCGAAGACCAACGCAGGTCCAGAGCCCCAGATGAAGATAGTCTGGTCGGGGATGTTCCGAAGGATCTCTTCTTGTAGCCTGAGGAAAGCATTCCGGCCCTCTCCGTAGATAGTGGGCATACAGATTCCGAAAAGCCCTAGGAGGGAGTATGCCTCGTCTTCGACCCTAGTCGTGCACCTGTTGGATGCCCAGGACATGCGACGCGATACGCTGACGGAAGCTGGCGTCTCCTCGAAGAGGAGCACGGTACGTTGGACGCCAGTAATCTCCTCGATGACGTCCGCAAGGTTCTCCTTCGTTCCGATCATCGTCCAGTCTCGAGACAGGAACAGAATATCTCGAGGGGCGATGAGTTCCTGCAGCGTCCAGCCCCGAGAGAACCAAATACTCCGCCTGAATTCGGAGGAGGACGCGGAAGGATCTTGGTCGTCGCTGACATCGTGGAGGAAGGCGAAGCATACGGCTGCGCGCGAGTACCACTCGTACATCGAGTTGATGGCCTCCGAAAGCTCCGCGCTGCTGGTCTTGTCGATGCAACAGGTGTCGATCCAGAGCAACTTGTATCCCATGGCACGGGCGAACGCACAGCAGTTTCGGATCTTCGCCGAGATCCTCACATCGTCCTGTAGAGCCTCTACAGGCGATCTTCCCCAGAGTCGTTGCAGTTGTTGCCAGAGTGTTAAACGCGGTCCCGCATTGACGATGCTCTTCAAATCCTGAAACGGTAGGACACACAAGATTGGTGAGGTCTCCCCACGTTCGGACTGGCGCGATGAACTGACCTGAAAGCTTTGTTCGCCACCTCTACTCCATACGTGCGAGAGTATAGCATAAGGCCCGCCGCTGTGGGAAGTGGGCGGTGTCTGGTACAGTCGAAGCTTTAAGGTGTACGTATCCAAGAGCCACATACGTGGGTGGAGTGTGGAGAGACGAATGAGTGGTGCTACGATATTGCTGGATGTAGAAGGAGTAAACTTTGCTGGCTAGTGACTATGACGAGCTCACCTGGCCCTGTACGTGGGTACCTTGCCATGGTGACGAGGCTGTGGCCGTCAGACCCATGACAGTATCAGTCCACGCTAGACCCCATTGCTAAGAAGTTCGCGAAACGACGCCCGTTGTCCGCCGCGCAGTATCGAAGAGAAAGTTGCTATTATCAGCCGTCAGTACACGTTTATTCTAACCTCGACCACTTAAGCATCGCTGCGCACTGCGCACTTAGACATATCGCGCAAGTTTGGTCCCAAGGGAAGCGTGGTGGCCCTCGCTCTCACTGTATATTCACTTCGTCTCCCAATACAACTGACCATCCGAGAGAAAGAGTAAGAGTAAACCCTCCGAAACAAGGAACGAGCAGCGTAACATGCACCCCGCGTCCATACTCAGTGACTAGCGTGGGCCTGCGCCTTGTTACGGTGCTTGCGGCCGGTCGCAGCGGCGGTTGAGGTAGCAGCGGCCGTGGATGCTGCGGCAGCGGTGGTCGCGTCACCCGCGCCGGCCGCCGCGCTACCGGTTACAAGCGTGAGGAGCTTGGCGAAGTCGGGCGTGCCGAAACCAGTGACCTGCATAGCGGGCTTTGGTCAGCATCCTGATACTAGATACGATGTTGCAGAAAGACATACCGGGTCCCAGCCAGTGAGCGCGGGGAAGCCGTCGGTGCCGCAACCGGGGTTGCTGCCGGAGGTGATGTCGTTGAACGCCGCCGCGGAGCCGCTGGAATAGATCAAGGGGTTAAGGAACCCGAGCGGGCTCTTGCCAGCGTTCAGGAGCTCATCGTTGAGGAGCGCGACGACCGACGCGAACGTCGGGCTCGATGCGCTCGTGCCGGACACACCCTGCGCTTGGCCCCCGATCTCGACGACGAACTGCACGCCCTGGGTGGACACGTCCGGGAACGCGCGGCCCTTCGTCTGGAAGAGGCCCGCGTTCGTGTTCCCGAGCTGCGACAGGTACGCAGCTACCGCGTCGTCCTGGTACGCCGGGCGCGCAAAGATGTTCGAGAAGCCGCCGGAGGAGAAGTCCGCGGCGACCTCGGGCGCGATGCCCTGCGTGCTCCCGACGGAGGTGAGGAAGGGGCAGCCGGAGGGGAAGGTGGGCACGAACGCGGCACCGTCGCAGGCGGTGCTCGACTGTGAGCCGGACACGCCGCCGTCGCCGGAGGCGAAGAGGATGGTGGTGCCACGGGCGCCGAGCTGGCCGTACGCGGTGCAAAGGTTCACAGCGAGGTCGGGCTGGCTCGCGAACGAGGCCTCATTGAAGCCGAAGCTCGTGGTGAGGACGAGAGGGGGCGCGTCCTCAGCAAGCAGCGCGTTGATGATGTCGAGGAAGCCGCCAAGGTCGCCGTCCTTGTTGTTCTCACCGACGGAGATGAACGTGGTGGGCACGTTCGTCGCGAGACCCACGGTGTACTGGATGTCAAGAGTCTGTAGGACGTGTGAGATTTGAGCTGCAGAAAGCGATAGCGAAACGGGTACGGACAGCTTCAACAGTGCCAGCGCCGGAAGTGATACCGCCATCGACGGAGACCGCTGTGAAGGTGCCATCGGGAGCATCAGGGCGAGTAGCTGCCAAGAAATCCTGGAATGAAACTCAATAACCGCAGCTACAGCATCCGCGCGGAGCCACTCACAGCCAAATCGTCCTTGTTCGCGATCTCCTCGATGAAGCCACTGACGCCAAGGCTGTTGCCCGTGGCGGACGCCGGTGTGGTGGGGATGTTGTACAGAGCCTGCAGGCAGTCAGGGGTGATCTGCTTGGCACACAGGGCCGGAACAGCAGCACGCTTAGAGCGAGTCCGCTTGGACTTGCGAGGGAGGTCGACTATCTCGAACGCGGGAGTGTGACGCTCAACCGGGGGGATGAACCTGATGCCATTGAGACTTTATTAGTGATGGAAGCGAGTAGTACTCACTGCGTCGCCGGGTAGATGAACTGCAGGTGCTCCTGGAGCGTCTCCGGGATCGAGTACGCGAGTGTACGGATGACGGTCTTGTTCGTCTTGTCCCAGGTGTACTCCTCGAACTGCGCGTTCAGGAGAGTGTTCGCCTGGGCGACGGGCACGCTGATGCTCAACCAGTCACCCGCGGGGGAAATGGTCTGGGCAGTGATGTTGTTCTTGCCCAACCACGCCGCGACCTTACTGACGGTCTCTGCGCTGGGAGCAACCATAGCCTCGACCTGTAGCAATCCACTGCAGTTAGCGCACGAAACTGCCAAAAAAAAAAGATTGGTAGCACGCACTTCCGCCTTGGTCAAGTGGTGGCCATAGTTCTCACTCGTGGGGTTGCTGACATCGTACAACGCCGACTCGAGTCCGGTGATGTTGCTCTGAGTGAGCGCGATGCGGAGATTCAGGGTCTGCTCCGCCGTGGCCTTGCGCTGGTAAGAGAAACCGGTAGGAACGTCCACCTGGGACCGCACGACGAGGCGCTCAGACGAGAGGGTGAGCGGCTTGCCGAGGGCAAAAGAGAAAAGGGAGAGAACGAGCAGGCCGGCTGCAACCATTGTGAGAGAGAGTGAAGGAAAGTGAGAGTGAGAACGAAGGGACCACGGGGACCTCGGGGGCTACAGGTACGTGACATACCATCGCGCGGAGCGTTATATACCGCACCTCGACCTGGCCGCCGAGTGATGCGTGCGAGCCCCGACCGTCGCCAGGCAGAGGCCAAACTCTTGCGATCGAACGCCTTGTCGCTGGTTACACAAACAATCCGCCGGCACGGGAGGGACTGCGCTTAGGCCTCGCACAAGGTACCGGGCTTGGCATTAGCCTCAGCATGGCCCCGGCCATCGCCTAAGACAGTGGACGGCGCCGGTGGGCCTGCCCATCAGTGTGGACGTCTGAAAAACATCATCTGTTGCCTGGCACATGGCGTCAGAAGAGACTGTACTGCTCGTGGCTCACCATCCGACCACTCACCAGTCTGTCCAAAAGCCACAAGCATGCGGAACTCGGCAAGCCCTTCGGCGCTTGGGTCGAGTTGGCCGTGTCGGCACGGGCGTCTCCGACAGCTGGCACTTGGCGGAGGACCGCCATCCGATCATCGTGCACCCATTCAATCTGGCGATCCCGGTCGTCAAGGAATATATGGTCCGACATTTCCAGTCAGAAATGCCTCTCGAGGCTGGCATGCACGCTATACAAAACCATCGCTGGTCAGCGCTGCATTTGCTTCCGAGAGGACTGCAGTTGCTTACTGCACAGCGTAAGACACCGGGCACGCCGTCGAGCATGCGGAAGGTTAGTAACCACCATTCCCAAGTCAACGCGTAGGAACCAAACCGTAGTCACACACACACGGATCCACACACTCGGGGAGTTGGGGTGGGGCCGCCGTCGCCCTCCAGTTCCATACTCAACATGTATCCGATTAGGTACAAACTCGCGATTCTGCCCAAGTGGGCTCCAAAGATATCGAAATGAAGCATCTCACCAGAGACGCTTCGACTTCTCAGCTGCGACCTTAGCCTTGCGACCCTTGCCTTTTCCCTTCTTGCCCGTCGCGGCGGCGGTGCCGGTTGCTGCGGCGGTTCCCGTGGCGTCGGTCGAGTTCGCGCCAGCGGCCGCACCAGTGTCGGTCGAGTTGTCACTGCCAGTTGCAACGCCAGTGTCGGTCGAGTTGTCGCTTCCGGTGGCAGCAGCGCCACCTGAGACGACACCGGAGAGCTTGGTGAAGTCAGGCGTACCGAGACCAGTGACCTGCCATTGCACTCATCAGTTATTCAGTCCCAATTATAGCGTGCGTTGCAACTCACCGCGTCCCAACCTGCGGCAGCAGGGAAGCCCTGGGTACCGCACCCGGGGTTGCTGCCCGACGTGATGTCGTTGAGCGCGGCGACACCCTTCGAGTACAGGAAGGGGTTCAGGAAGCCGAGCGGGCTTTGGCCAGCATTGAGCAACTGGTCGTTGAGGAGCGCAACAACAGAGGCGAAGGTGGGGCTGGACGCGCTCGTGCCGTCGACGCCCTGCAGCTGGCCCGCGGCCTCGATGACGAACTGGACACCCTGGGTGGAGACGTCGGGGTACCCGCGGCCGGTGGTGTTGAAGAGACCCGCGTTGGTGTTCCCGAGGGTCTTCAGGTAGCCGTCGACGGCGTCAGTCTGGTAGTCGGGGCGCGCAAAGATGTTCGAGAAGCCACCCGCGGAGAAGTCAGCGGCAGTCTCGGGGCTGATGCCCTGCGTGCTTCCAACAGCGGTGATGCTAGCAATGATGGTCAGCGGGTCATGCAGGGCGATCTGTTGGGGAAGAGACCTACAAGGGGCAGGTGGCGGGGAAGGTGGGAATGAACGCAGCACCATCGCACGAGTCATCAGCCTGGGCGCCGGAGACACCTCCATCGCCAGAGGCGAACAGCACCGAGGTTCCACGTGCACCGAGCTTAGCGTACGCGTTGCAGAGCGTCTCCGCGAGCTCAGGAGCTTGCTCGGAGAACGACGTCTCGTCGAACCCAAAGCTGGTCGTCAGCACGAGAGGGGGGTTCGCCTGGTTGGTGAGCGTGGTGATGATGTCGAGGAAACCTTCGAGCGCGCCGTCCTGCGTCTTCGGGCCAACAGTAACGAACGTGGTCGGGACGTTGTTCGCCAAGCCGACAGTGTACTGGATGTCGAGGCTCTGCAGGCTGCGTCAGCGAATTCCGCACGTACACAGCACGCGGGGGATTTGAGCTCACCGCCTCCGTAGTGCCCTCGCCGCTGTCGGAGCCACCATCAACGGACTGCACTGCAAAAGTCCCGTTCGTGATGTCAGGGCGCGCCTGCTTGAGGAAGTCCTGTCATTCAAAGATAGGCATCAGCAATCACAGCGCAGCCCCACGTCATGTGGATGCGTACCGCAAGGTCGTCCTTGTTCGCAACCTCGTTGTCGAACGCGCTCACACCGAGGCTGTTGCCGGCGGCGCTCGCGGGCGTCGTCGGGATGTTGTAGAGCTCGATCAGGCACGCCGGGGAGATCGTCGTCGCACACTGCGCGTCGACGGCGGCGCGCTTGGAGGTCGTGCGCTTCGTCGACTTCGGGATGCGGTTCACGACACGGACGGCGGGGGCACGCGTTGGCGGCGGGATGAACCTACGCGCACACAAACCGGTTAAGCACATGTAGCCATGCAGAGGACAGAATGGAACGTACTGGGTCGTCGGGTACACGAAGGTAACGTGCTCGCTGACGTCCGCAGGCAGAGAGTATGCCATGGTGCGGACCATGGTCGTGTTCGACTGGTCGTGAACATACGAGGTGAAGTTCGCGTTGAACAGCGCGTTTGCCTGCGCAGGCGGGATCTGGATGGCGAGCAGGTCACCCGACGACGAGTACGTCGAGGCAGTGATGTTGTTCTTGGTGAGCCAGTTCGTGACAGTCTGCACAGCTTCCGCGGCGGGAGCAGTCAGTGCGTCCACCTACACCGACGAGCGTTTAGCGCACAGCTAATTGAATGAAGACGCCAATCATGCGCACCTCGTCCTTGGAAAGGTGCTGTCCGTACTTGGAGCTCGAGGGATCACTGACGTCGAGCAGGGAGTTCACAAGAGCTGTCGAATCAGACTTCAAGCCCAAGACAAATTTGAACATCGACGGCGGAAGGGTGTTCGAGTGGGAGAACCCCTCCGGAACGGCCTTCGCGCTGGCGCGAGTAACGAGCGGAGATGACTGAGAACTGGGCCTGCCCAGAGCCAGAGGCAGAACCGAGAGAAAGAGCAGACCGGCTGCGACCATGTTGAGCAGAAAACGAAGGAACTGGGAGAAGGGAGGGTGGATCGGCGACCTCGAGGGAGATGGCTGACCCCACCGCTCGCCCACCGCCTTAAGTAGTTCCCCATCCGTAAAACAGGCGTCGCGGAGAGATGCTGATTGCAGGGGCCGTCGTCAGGTTCTTGAAATAGATTGGGGGAGCTAGTACCGCATGCGCATCAGGAGGCGTGCTAGGGCGTGCTATTATTGGAACCACATACTACAGTCACGGCACTTTTATACCGCCTCTGGACCCTGGTGGCGCGATCGCTCCTGGAGGCGATTCGACTGGATCTTCGGGTATATAAACCAGCATAGTTGCATGCGACTCCGAGGTGGCCGTGCCTCTTGCGGACTGGGATTGTCGCTCAAACGTTCCGCGTGTCTTCTGCGCGCGATCTCTAGGTCCGAGGAAGACAACAACCGTCAGTTTGTGCGGCAAATGCAAGAATAGAGACAATGGGGCACTTACGGGGCAATGCCAGGAAACGCCAGCGCTGACTTATTCTATCATTGTGCCCTCAAGCTCGGTGAGATGATACGTCAAACGCCGGACACTGACAGAAGGGTATGATGTGCAGCGTGCATTTCACGTCTTCGACAGAAGTCGCACGGGCGGTCGAGAGGGTTACCTGATGGTGCGATGCAATCCGCTTGAGCACCGGTTTCCAGGACAAGCCGCGACGTCCCGCCAGTGCAGCCATGCTGCGAAGCCCAGGATAATCCGCCGTGTTGGGCTACGGAAGGCGAGGCGTATGAGACTCCATTGGTGGGAGGGCTGACCGTAGTCTAGGTTGATGATTGGTTGTCCCCTGCAACAATGTGTTTGGAGTGCAGAAGTGCGGTGCGCCGCCGCCCCCCACGCAGGCAGCCGGAAGCACGGAACATCTGAGGTAACCTAGAGATGGTCAACGTTATGCTACTCACGGGTTGAATGAACGCACCCACACGGACTAGGTCTTGCAGACGATCTTCGCCAGGTACAGGCTTGATGCGCACACATCACGAAGTCAGGTCGCCGTCTTTCCTACTGTTTCTCTTCACGAGTACATCATCATGATAACAAACCAGTCAACGAGCTACCTTTCGCCTTGCGCTCGTCGTATCACACAGCCACAGCATCCGTTGCGAGCGTGTCGTTCTGGCAAGTCGAATACGTCCCTCTTAACTCGCCATTGGCCGGTAGTTCCAACTCCTCACCCAGTCGAATCGGCGTCATCCCAGCCGTCAGGTCCGGACCTGAGGCACCAGCGGACGAGCCCTGACCGCGCCAGGCGTCTCAATCACTTCCGGAACTCCCAGTGACCACTGCGAGCAGCTTCTGGAAGTCGGGCGTTCCCAGCCCGGTGACCTGCCACGCCACGCCGGTCAGCACAAAGAACCCATCCGCACGCGCCGCACCGCTCAGTCGACGTACCGCATCCCACCCCTCGACAGCCGGAAACCCGTCCGTGTCGCACCCCGGGTTACTGCCCGCCTTGATATCGTTCAACGCCCCCGCCGCCGTCGAGTACAGCAGCGGGTTCAGGAACCCAAGCGGCTTCTTGCCCGCGTTGAGCAGCGCGTCGTTGAGCAGCGCGACGACGGACGCGAACGTCGGACTCGACGCGCTCGTCCCGAGCACGGGCAGCGCCTTCCCGGCGGCGATGATCACGAAGTTCTGGCCCTGCGTGGACACGTCCGGGTACGCGCGCCCGCTCGCGTTGAAGAGGCCCGCGTTCGTGTCGCCGAGCGCCTGCAGGTACCCGCTCACGGCCGCGTCCTGGTACGCTGGGCGGGGGAAGATGTTGGAGAAGCCGCCGGCGGAGAAGTTCGCTGCTATCTCGGGGCTGATCCCCGCGGTGCTCCCGACGCCTGTAACGCTAATGTAGACGTGTGTTAGTGCCGAGGGTGTGACTATAAAGAGGTGCTCACTATGGACAAGTAGTCGGGAACGTGGGGATGAAGGGCTGGCCGTTGCAGGAAAGTTCCGGGCGCGAGCCGGCGACGCCGCCATCGCCAGAAGCGAACAGGACAGATACGCCTCGCGCACCCAATTTGGCGTACCCATTGCATAGCGCTCTGCGGTCTTGTCAGACTACATACATCCCATCGGTGAGAAATGTACAACGGACGTACTCAGCTAGCGGAGAAGCCTCGCCAGTGAAGCCCGGCTCGTCGAACCCGAAGCTGGTGGTCAGCACGAGGGGCGGGTTGTCCAATGCCACAAGGGCGTTAATCTCGTCGATGAAGTCCTGCACATCTCCTTGTCCGTTCGGACCAACGTCGACGAATGTGGTCGAGACGTTCGTCGCCAGGCCGACCGTGTACTGGATGTCGAGGCTCTGCCGCAGAGAATATGTGTGAGCGGTGTGCGCAGAGACGGCGCGGAGCCATCTGCGGACGCACCGCTTCATCTGTCCCTGCGCCGCTGTCGGTGGCGCCGTTGACGGACAGCACAGAAAACGTCCCGTTGGTGATGTCGGGCCGCGCCTGCGAGAGGAAGCTCTGACACCTGGTGAGCAAGATGTCGAACGTGATCTGTGCGTGGGGACACACCTGCAGGTCGTCCAGGTTCGCGGTCTCTCCGGAGAATGCGCTACCGCCGAGGCTGTTGCTCGGGGCACTAGCAGGCGTTGAAGGGATATTGTAGATCGCCTGTAAACACTTTGGGCTCGTGAACTGGGCACATCGCGCCGGAATAGTCGCCCGCTTCGAGCGCGACCCCTTTGACGTGGGGATGTGCTCGATCGCTTCATGGACTCGTGCCTTGCGGACCGCGGGCGCGATGAATCTACGTATACCTGAGTAAGCAGACGGTATATGCGGCATTAGAACAACGTACTTACTGGGTAGTGGGGTAGACAAAGGCGACGTGCTCGCTGACGTCGGCGGGAAGTAAGTATGACAGGGTCCTCACGACAGTTCTGTTCGTCGCTCCGTGCGCATAGGGAGCGAATTTCGCGTGGAACAGGGTGTTCGCCTGATCGATCGGTATCGGGATGTTGAGCATGTCGCCCGAGGAAGAGGAGACCTGTGGAGTGATGCCGTTGCTCTGGAGCCAGCCGGTCACCGCCTGCACGCTCTCTGGCAGAGGTGCAGTTAGGCGGTCGACCTAGGAAGACGGGTTAGCATGGAGCGCATGCATGCACATAAAACCGGCCTTGCCTCGTCTTTAGTGAGGTGCTCGCCATACTTGGCGCTCGCGGGGTCGCTGACGTCCATGAGCGACCGGATCAAGCCGTCCGTGTTCGTGGATTTGAAAGCAACGGTGAACCTGAATATACCGCCTGGGAGGAACGGTGCCGGTAAGAAGCCATCTGGAACAGATTTCTGGTGTCCGCGCACGACCAGCGGAGACGAGTGAGAACTAGGCCTGCCTAGAGCGACGGGTATGAGGGCAAGGAGGAGCAGACTGGCTGCGACCATGCTGAAACGAAGGCAAGGAAATGCAGATGTGGGCGTGAAAAGTGGGAAGTGGACCAGCGACCTCTGGGGCACGGCCTGTCATCCAGAGTGAGGCTTTGATTGAGTGTCCGTCGGCTGTGCGGGCGGGCGGTAAGTTCAAGAATGACCACAATCTGAACGTGATTGAATGCTGTATGAATGCATCGGGAATATATGCGCACCTTCGGAGCCTTGACGGTACGATGCCTTCCTCTCGTAGATGATGGATGAGGCATCGCTTCCACGGCGCCTTAGAAAACAGGCAACAAGGCGCAGCTGACATTGTGTGTCATCTCGAAAGTACACCACACAACGGCGAGCGTCACTATTAGCTTGCCTACGAGCTGATTTCAAGTCTGCGGGCAACGGGATGTCCTCCATAAGTATTGTAAATTTCTAGAAACATTAGTTGTGGTGAGGACTTACC
The DNA here is from genome assembly GCA_001895945.1 of Trametes pubescens. NCBI lineage: Eukaryota > Fungi > Basidiomycota > Agaricomycetes > Polyporales > Polyporaceae > Trametes > Trametes pubescens. The sequence continues at coordinate 37,263 of MNAD01001674.1, forward strand.
AGGTAGATATACGATGCTCCGAGTAACAAAGCTAAGACGACCAACTACACATAGCCTGCACACTTTCCCGGAGGCCGCCGACTATCCCCATTGCGCTCCACCGGCACAAGTCTAGACCCGCTCTTTTAAGCTAGTATATTGCAACGTAATAGGTCTGCCGCCCACGATGCGTATTTAGAGGCCGCCGCATGGAAAGTAAACTATCAGACACGACTCAGATGGACAAGAAGCGACCGCCGTTCGTGGTTCTCCTCGAGATTGAAGATATAGGAGTCATGCGCGAGCGGGACGACGCGAATCTGATAGTTTGGCCAGATGGGGGACGTCACGAACATGGACGAATACTTCGCCATACATGGAGAAGAGTGACTTGATGATCCGTACCTGCGTCCAGGGTCTACTTGGCCGGCTTGTGCACATACACAAATGAGCGCATAAGAATCATCAAGGCGTCCATGTCAGCAATGATCATCAACCCCGTAGGTACTAGACACTGACCTGAAAGTTGCAAGTGCTGCTACCGGTGCTCATCCGCTACGCTTGCGGCTATAACACACGTGGACACCAGCTCGCCGAACAACTTATCTGACAGCGTTGCGTGGAACCCCTATAATTGCAGGTAGAACTTGAGGTGGTCACAACGGGGATGCAGCGCGGACGCGAGATAGTGGTCGAGAGTAAGAGGAGGTAGGAGGTTCGTCCTATTTCGCCGCAGTAGCTTGTAAGAGCCTAGCTAGTGTCAGGATTCTCACGAACAAAAATATCTTTAGGCCCCACCGTGGTTCGAACACGGGACCCTACGATCTGCAATCGTATGCTCTACCACTGAGCTATAGAGCCCGGTACAAAATGCTGTCTGCAAATCTCCATGTCCAATCTTGCCTTTCCTCGACAGCTAAGACCACACCCACATGGCGACCACGCTCCGGATCCGAGGCTCGACCTGCTTTGAACATAGACGATCTACGAGATTACTACCACATATCCGCCTTCCCTCTACACATCAACTACATAGGAGACACAAAACCTCTCCTTCACTGCATCATCCCGGGTTGTGAGTTTTCGATTAGATTTTAAACGTTCAGTATAACATAATCGTGGTTTAGGAATATGGACATGGCACACCATTCTGGCAGCGTATCAAGTTACATCGACGATTCGTCCAGCACATTGGGTTGCGCGAAATGTCATATCTGTTGGGAAGAAGAGACGTCCTTAGCCTCTCAGACTGCATCGAAAATGCAAGCATACGTCGCATCCACCATGCGACATCTCGAAGCACACGTCTTGCCAAAACTGCGACGCAGGTATAACGCACTTGCTCCGATTCACCAACGCCTACCTCCCGAGGTTCTCTTGGAGATCTTTTCTCAAGTTGAGCACACGGGGAGGCACGATATCCGGATCATGCACGTCTGTCAGGCGTGGCGTTCGTTGCTGGTGCGAAGGCCGGAGTTCTGGGCGCGCATGCTCGCTGCCTGCCCGCTGAGGTATTCGTCGACAATCGTCGACCAGGCTTCGGGGTGGTTCAACACGTTCCTCGATTGTTCTGCTCCTGCACCATTATCCCTCGCTCTTGCTTGTTTCCATCAGGCCGTGCATGATACGCTGAGGCCTCACACTTACCACATAACCTCCTTAGCTATATGCATTTCCTTCGGCACGACATTCGACACTCTCTTCAGCATGCTCAGCCGTGGGCTCCCTTCCCTGGAAACACTCTCTATCACGCACGATGACTATCCCGGGAACAACGGAAGACTCTCCCTCCAATCTCTCCATTGGCTGGGCCAGGCCCTGCCACGCTTGCGTGCCCTCAATTTACCCTCGATGCTCCTATGCTCCGCCTTCTCTATCGCTGCTCTGCGCGATGTAGAAATAAGGAGCTGCAATTGCGTCAGCGGGTGTCGCTATTTACAGAAAGCCGCGATCGACTTGCCATCGTTCCTCCAGCGGTGCCCATCCCTCGAGACCCTTCGCTTGGTAGGCGGCGGCCAGCTTACCCTCCCAATTGAACTCGAGCCCTCTATCGCCTTGCCGCTGACCAACCTCCGCGAGCTGCATTTCGACGACTACGACAGCACCTACATCCGCGAACTAATCGACCGCATCGCCGCGTCGCCTCGCATCATCGTCGTCATCGACGTCAAATACATGTTCCCTGTAGCGGGTGTGCAGATCACGCTGCAAAGTATGCCAATCTTTTGGACGGCAGACAAGATCGTCGTACAGTTTTGCACAGACACTACGCCCTGCAGCCTAGAGAGCTTCCGCGAGGACTCGTTGCGGTGGGCCATCTATGCGAGGCGACGCAGGCCGGTCACTCTCCAGATGCATAGTACCGCGTCTCGGGGCGCCATAAACCATGACGCACTCATGGGCACAACTCTCCCCTCGCCGATCCTCTCTATCACCACGCTAGAGATATGGCATATCCCCAGGTGGGCCTCATATAACGATAGGGGTACCTCCCTTCTCAAAGCCGCCCTGGCCTCCTTCCCCCGTCTGGTCGTCCTAAGGCTGCATCTCAAAGACGGGATCTCGTTCCACCCAGTGCCGCTCTTTCGACAGACCCGCCCGGGACGCCCAGTGATCTGCCCCGTCCTGCACACGTTCGAAGTGTCCTGGAGCATCCCCAGAGACTGTGCTATAGATATGTTTATCGCCAGCTGCGTCCGACTCAGGAAGGCACTGCGAATGCGCTCGGGGGTCGAGAGCCCACTGGAGGTCTTCTTAATCATCTGTACGCATACACTGCATCTGCAAGGGCTCAGAAAGACGGAGAAGGTGGCGGGGCGTCTGGAGAAGTTGTTCGAGGGGGTCGCCGGCGAGGTCCGAGTGGCTACACACGACCGCGAGGACCCTACAGGCCGAATTCCTATATCCATCCCCGACATGTAGCTCCCCGAGACTGCGCTGCAATCTGTCGCCATGCTTCATGCTGTACGTGCTCGAAGTCCGCTAGAACGTCTCTTCTAGCCACGACATTAACGATCTTGTTAGCAATTGTGCCCCGCTCATGTCAATTCTTGCAGTTCGGATCCCATGTCTATGACGCGCAGATACTATGCCAAAGCTAAAATCTTCGATAACGGTTACAATAGATACAACCACGATGCTATACGCGCGCGCCCCGAGCCTGTGCTGCCAGTCGGTTGACTGTATGTTGCTACACATGTACACTTCTGCTCAAAACATCCATGCATTCTCACATCCCCCCTCGAGCACCGTTCACTGGTCGGGGATCTTGGTAGGCAACTTGGGTGAGAAGCTGACGAGCGGAAGCGGGCCGGAGGTCGCCTTGAACGGCTCGAACTCGGACGCGGAACGGAGCTTGCCGCTCCCGTACACCGGCTTCTCCGCGGGCGCGATGAACGGATGCGCCTCCGTGTTGAACACGACTGCACGACTCTTCAGATTGATATTCCCTCGACGAAGTAAAGCAGGACTCACAATTGTCCAAGCTGATGCGGTTCGGGTCGTCGAAGGTGAGGTAACTGCGGCACGCAGGGTCAGCGATCCGAACCCAGCAGCACCAATAGACGTGAGAGGCGACGCACAGGTACTTGAGCACCTCCGCGAACCAGAAGCTCTCCATGTCGTCGATGAAGTCCGAGTCCGTCGAGTCGACATCGTCGATCGGTGCAAACGCGACCGTCGGCGTCTTGAGGAACGTCGCGAAGCTGTTCGTCGCGGACACCGCGCGCTCGAAGAACTTCACGTCGCCCGTCGCGCGGTACGCGTAGAAGTTCGACTCGAGCACCTCTGGGCGCATGAAGTAGTCGCTGTTGCCGGGCAGGATGTAGAACCCGTTGCGGTTGTAGAACGCGAGGTTGCCCGGGCTCGGGTCCCCGGAGCCTGTGAAGTCGCCGTCGCTGGAGATGTACCCGAACGCTTCGGGGCCGATGCCGGTGCTGGCGGATTTGCCGGATCAGCATTGTTGGCGTGTAAGGGGACAGGATATGACTTACGCGGTGCTGGCGTAGGTATTCCAGCAGCCTTCGTTAAGGGCGAGGCCGATGTTCACGATGGTGTTGTTGTTAAGCAGCTTCCCACCCATGATCCAGTTGCCGGCCATGAAGCATGCCAAGTGGGAACCAACATGGCGAATAGTGGCGCTGTCGTCGAGGTCGGCAAGGTAAGTGTGGTTACCCACGGTGGATGTCTATAGTGTGACCCGTCATGAAGAGATAGTTCGTGGAGTTCGTGAGTATAACGTACCCGGAGGAGAGTGTGGATGGATGAGTCGACAGCGGTCGCCCACGTGTCCGCAAAGAGGTTGTCGTTTGTGTTGGTGATACGCGCGTACTTGATGAGGTACTCGAGGTAACTGTCCGAACCTCCACCCCACGTCTGCGTGCGGTTAGTGATGGCTTCTCTGGGCGCGCATGCCCAAAACTTACGACGAAAGCGCCAACCGACTGCCCAGTGGAGGGGTCGATTCCTTGAGCAGGGATTCCGGGGATAGGGGCAGGCTGCGTTGCATATTGTTATAACACGATTTGAGGATGTGAAAACAATCTTACCAAACTTGCAATCTGCCTGACCGAGTTCTCCGCCAGCGCCCGGAAAGTGTCATTACCAGTGTACTTCCTATGGGGAACTTTAGTCTTTGTGTCACGCGCAACAAACTTAAATGTCACATACGCAAGTCTCGACCACTCAAGAGTGAGCTGTACGACATCGTGAGATCATGCTGTAAAAGAGGTGCAGATAACTCACTGTGCCCGCTTCTGCGATGTTGGACTGCGCAGCCCGTCAGGAGTAAGATCAGCCGCGTTACGTTTAGGACACGCACCGTCTGAATAACCGGGATGCTCGTGTTGAAGTCGAGCTCGCCAAATGGTACTTTGTTACCCTAGAGACCCGCCATGAGTGATGACCGCTCCACCGCACAAACGGAGAACTCACGTTGATGAACGCTCCGCTCAGTTTGGTTCCCAGGATATTAGCCTGTTTGATCAGAGCCGGATATTTCTTCCCACTGAGTTCGTACGCGCTCAGCATGCCCGCGAGGTACCGAATGGTCGTTTCGAAAATACTGCGCGAATATGCCGTCAAAAATCGCGTACACATCTGTAGCGAGAGACTTGGCTTACCTGACGGTGTCGGTTGTGTGAGAGATGGTGAAGTCAATGTGACTCGTGAAATTCACGATCTCCTCGAATATTTCCTGACCCAAGTCACTCAGAAACCACCCATGAGGTCAAAATAATAGAAACATGTACTCACTTCCTCGCCAATGATGAACTATCACACGTTTAGCACGCGAAACTGCGCGGGAATCGATGTCTTCACTTACCAGCGTGCTCAACGCATCAACTGCCGATGCACCGAAGCCATTTCGGCCATCCGTGAACGACTCCGAAAGGGGTGTAAGGTCATCGTGCGGAAACGCGAACTCCCTGCGAGGAGTAATATAGACGCTCAGAAGCTTCTCTCCGCGAATCCAATAGGGGCAACGCACTTGTACGCATTCCAACTGGTCAGGAAGATATCCTTCACGTCTTGCCTACGCGCCGCCGCGTCCGAAGGGAGACGGATGAACGGAGTCTGGATACGTGCGCCGAAGACGTCCACCACATCCGAGGAGACCGCGAGGGTTAGAGCGAGCGTCCGTAGCAACCAGGAGACCATTGCGACCCTCGGATGCTTGGGGGGGGTGAAGCGGGTAAAAGGGCGGGCGTGCAGGAGCTCGCCAGACATCCGCGTATTATATACAGCAGGGAACCTTGGCAGGACTTCTTTCAGTACGCCGTATACGGCACTCTGCTCGCCGCTGGCGGATGCTGACTTCCGCCGATACCGTCGCTTCGTTCTCCGGACACCGTGGCGGGCGCGCGGAGTGCCTGGCTAGTGACCGCGCGAGCACGCAGATAGGACCCACGGGGCGGGAACTAGACAGTTATTTTGGCCGTCTGCAGTCATGGAGCAGTCAGAACGCACCGCCGGAATGTCGACACAGGTGCGCCCGCCGATCCACATGACGCCTACGCGAGCAGATGACTCCATTCTGATGCAGAAAGTACGCATCACCAACCTGCGATGCTCTCGCACAAGAGCGGTAGCTTTGTGGCGAACTTGGACAGGACGCTCTGCGGTGCCCCGCGCTACGGCCGACTCACACATATTTATGCCCTGCGCACTCTGGTGACCTCGGTGAAAGCCCGGGGCAGACAGGAAAAGGACACACTCAACTTAGACCGCAAGAAACCCCCAACAGTCGAGCACAAGGATGGCCCGCAGAGAAGTTTGATGTGGGAACGTCGGGGTTAGTCTCGTGATGGGTACAGCGCATGATCGAAGCTAGAGAAGCACGCCGACGGACTTGGATGGCTTCGGGTGTATGCTCCTCGCCATTCTCGAAAGGGCGCTATCTGAAAGCAGCATAATAGCATTCCAACCGTGAGAGGTTCGGCCTTGTTATGCACCCTTCAGGGGAGCGCGTTACGTCGACGGAAAGCACAAGATGTAGATACGAATAGAGATAAAGTGGAGATACCAGCATTGGCTTGAAATGGAACCAAGATATGAGGCAGCGGCGTTACGTGCGGTTGCTATTAGGCGTAGCCGAGTTCTTCTGGAGGAAGAAGTCCTCATCCGCAATCCACTCGACTCCGTGTCTAGAAGCGTCGTCATCAGCATTCGGTCGTAATCTCCGATCGAGGGCACTAAGGCGGTCGCCTTACTTCTCCTTCAAGTGGGAGCGGAGTCCGTTGAAATTCATCAGCTTGGGACGGCGTTGAATGTGCGTTGCGGGCTCCTGGTCGTTTACTGGGGTAGGTCTGCAGTGCCGACAACCATACGCCTGTTCATCTCTCTGGGAAGCCGCCTCGGTAGTGTGCTCTATGAGCTTCGCAGTAAGTCCGTGCTGAATGAGACGCTCGCCAGAAACGCCGGATTCAGGCAGCAAGGCGAAGATACACTCTTCGTGGCGTTTACAATGACGTCCCTGTAAATCCAGAGTTTCAACAACTCCGCGGCAGCGGAAGAAATAAGCAATACGAACGACACTCCGCGCGTCCATGTTCAGCGAGCAAGAGGTGCACTGGATCCGATCGCCAACGCTATCGGCGATCGTGAAAGAATCCACGCTCTCGGGCTTAGTGCCGCATAGCTCGAGTACCTGAGAGACCGCATCGACAGCCTACCGCGCCGATGCCGCACAAAGTCAGCACTGTGCCTATTCGCGTCGGTGCCCTACTACGTACCCGCTGATCAGGGACGAGGTAGACCGCGCTCCATCGCTGCTTGTTGCGTGCCTTCTTGCTCAGGGCGCAGATGTGTTCGCAAGCACGCGCAAGGTCCAGACCGCCGTCTTTTCCGGTGTCCTTGCCGGCGGCATCGCACCTTTTGCACCGAAATTGGGCGGTCATGCGGTCCACGGGGTGCAGCTTCTTCTTGCTCATGGTCTTCCATCCGGAGAAACCCAGCACTACCGCGAGCGCGGCCCGAGCGGTATCGCGCCATTGATCGAGGTTGTCCTTCAGAAGCGAGGCTACGAACGGGTCTGTGAAGCTCGCGTTCTTCGCGCTCGAGGACGCTTCGACAGTTTTGACCACAGAGAGTTTGCGGAATTCAGGGAAGCTGGGGAAAATGGCCTTCGGATCGGCCTTTCTGAGGCGAGCGTACTCGGTCTCCGATTCGGAACGCTTTCGATGCAGCGTGAGGTCCTGTTCACGAACGACCTTGCGCTTCTTCTGCGCTGCGACTTCTGCGATCACGACCTCTTTAATCGTCTCGAACTCTGGGTGTTGAAATCAGATCTACGGCTTTGAATGACACGGAGGGGGCTCATACCTGGCTCGGTCCACTTCTCGTAGCAGCGGAGCTTGGCGTAATGGATGCCGCTGTATGTCGGCGATTGCAGGATCTCCCACTTCGAGGATCCGATCAAGCCGGCATGGAGCTTCGCGCTAGAGCATTGCAGTGATGAGCGATGCTGGGTTAAGGGAGCACACGCAGCGATGTCTTACGTGGCCAATCCGATTTGCGTGTAAAGCGCTCTCGTAGCCTGACGGTTATCGCGCCACTGAACGAGGTTTTTGAAGATCTGAGGGTAATGGTTGTCAGTTCTGTTCCGTGTCGTTGGCAAGGGCGGGCGCTTACCTCCATTTTGCCCGGCAGAGTGTCTGCGAAGACCTGCTTTGTCTCCACGTAGGCGGAGATCGCGTCCTGCCCCAGCAAGTATGCTCTCTTGCGCTCATCGATAGCCTTATGCCAAGTATCTGTGCGAACGTAAACCTTGCCTCGGTGATATTCTGAACAACTCGGACTGTCAACAGCAGCATGACGATTGGAAATAAATATGTGTCATACCATCCATTCTGTCCATGTGGGGGATCCACTGGATGATGTCGGGATACTGTACTTCGTCCTCCTGGGTGATCTCATGGAGATGCGAGGACCTGATCAGCTGCGGATTAGCTAGATATGACTACACGAGGAGGCATGGGTACTGACCGCCAAGCAGGTAGACATTTCCTCTAAAATAGAAGTGAGTACACGGTCTCCTCAAGGATTTATATATAGGTGGGAGTGAAGCCTGTCCGCGGTCAGAATACCCGACTTTCACTGGTTTGCCCATTTAGGTATATAAGCCGCCCCGTCTCGCGAGCGCAACCACTGCCACATTGGAGCGGGTAGATAGCCATGTTAGACGAGCGCATCTGGCTCAACGCCACCGGTTCTGCCCTGCTCAAGCTGTGACGTGCCGCACTTTGTACTCATCCCCCCGCCCTATGCGTCAATGAAACTTGAATGCCAAAGCGCAAGGTTGTAGCAGTGTTCATCCAATAGCTCCTTAACACCCGTATTTCCGGTCGATCCTCGCTCGGGTTTAAGAAACTCACCATGTCTTCACATAGGCGCACACGCAGCGAGAATGAGTAGTACTGGGCTTGCGATCTCTTGCCACAATTCTGTGAGCGTTGTGAGCACAGTGATGCAGACACATGAATGGTATACCTTACGTACCTCGCAGATACCGGAATCGAATAGGAATGCCGCATAGGTTGCTTCACCCATCCCGGGAAGGAGCTCCGGGATGGGGCCGAGCACGCAGCGCGCCCGCGCATGCCGCCAGATGAACACGGTGGCGGGTTTATCGACCAATACAGAGCAGAAGTGCTTGCTTGTGCGTGCCAGAGCGAGGACATCCCGTGTCGAGGGCATGTACGAGAGGACATCCGCCAAAAGTTCTAGGGGTAGTTTGACCAAATGGCAAGTCTGCGCGGTAGGTTTGGAGGCTGATGGGGCGATTGACTGATCCGGTTCTTGTGTCCTCGCCCTCTTTGTGGGTATCGCCATGTTGTTGTGTCTAGGATGTAGAAGCAGGAACCCCAGGAAGATGAGGGAAAGAGAAAGGTATAGGGGCCCGGCTGTGGACTCGAATACATGCTTGGCATACTTGGCGCCTAAATGGTGCCGCGTCCCGATTAGGAAGCTTCTCAAGATTGACAATGTCGCCTTTCCCTACAAAAACATCAAAAAAGCTTCGATAAGCAGAAGTGAAACACATCATCCTAGAAGTTACTGGTAGCTCTGAAATTCGCAACTATTAGTACTGGTCATAAGATTGGGGTGGCCCATTGGATGATCACAGCTGTTTCCTTGGACTGATGCCGAAACATGCAAATCCGACTTTCGAAGTCGGATGAGTTCGGTACGCACGCCTCATTTATCATCAAGAGGACAGTAGTCATAAATAAAATTTTGATAGTCTCTCTCAAGAGGGCTCCAAGCCACATAGACAAGCGCGGTAGCGTACATAAAAAGCCCCAAGGGTGAATACAATACAAGCAATACGCGGAGGGCCGACGGTGACTGGGGTACATTATATACATGCATACGGTTGATGAGGTCGAGCGACCTATGCCGGGATACAGAGGATAAGCAACGAAGTGTTCAAAAAAGTAGTAAAGCGATCGACGGTGGGTGTCGGCATCAATCACATCGTGAACTGCGCATGGAAGTATGACGCCTGACGAAGACTGCTCAACTGTTCACGCGCAAAGCTATAAGTCGCGCGCGCCAGCGCCGGAATTCAAGAAATGCGACGTACCTGCGCCCTGGGGGACATCGCCGGCTCCGCTTGAGGGTGATGTTGTTCTGCGCCCTTTCCGCGCCCAGTCCTCCTCATGTTGTGTGCCGCGGTGTACTTCGCGAGCTCGCGCCTGGGAACTAGTCAGCACACGAAACGAGTGGTGCCACCATAACGGCACTGACCTGACGGACTGGAGGAGCTCCGCGTGGGTTTGATGAGGGTTAATTCCTATGCGTGTTGCTAGTAAGCAAATCTGAAGTTCACATTAGGTGGAGACTTACGCAGCGCATCAGTAAGAGCCTATAGCAAATGATCAGAGTCGAGTGGAGACGGAAGATGATGGAGGAACACACCTTGATGAAGAAACCCCCTTTCCGTCCGCCGTAGGTGATCTGGCTGTCCATGCAAGCGGACCACGACGTCTACATGCAGTGAAGTAGAGTTAAGACACCGCCCAGGGTCGCCAGAAAGATAAGGCAGTACTCACGACGTCAGGTCCTGGCGACTCTGGCGGCATGGTAAGGCTCCGTTTCCTTCCATGCCCTCTCATCCAAGCGAACTGCGCGGAGTCGTCGGCGCGGTCAGCTGCGGACGTGCGTTGGAAGCTAATCTGTTCCATGTCCGTGCTTGCCGCCGAGTGCTTCCACGGCAGGCGCGATGCTGATACAACGTTATAGAGAGATTGACCGGAAAGAAGAGACCGCACGTACGATTAAAAGTGGTGAGAGGAGAACATGGAGACGCCAGACCGTCCGAAAACACATTTGGGAGGTCTGGTGGATACATACGATCAATTGAAAATCGCGAGCGTCGCGCGAGACGGGAACTAACCTGAAGCAGTGCCCGAGTGGCAGCAGTCGAAGACCATCTGATGGCGGGGATGTTAGGACGACAGATACATCGAAAACAGTAACAAGAAGGGACGCACAACGCAGCGACTACCGCTGGGCAATGAGTCGACGATTATTTTCCGCACGTCCTGTTCATTCCGAAGTAAGTTCAGATATCGTACTCGCCTGACCGTGAGTCATGACTCACATCATCCTTAATGTACCCTTCAAACGTGTTGGTTTCCGGGTCCAATATCGCATCCACGGGAATGAGTGCTGTGAGGAATGAGCAAGTGTGCTTTAGCAGAATATCGATCCACTTACTCTCATCAAAGCCATCCTCCTCCGTGCCGTCCGTGTTAACTACCTGACTGCCATGTCCAGAGACTGCGTAGAGGGGCAGTCCTGGTAAGCCGTAGCGTCAAACGAGTAATAGAAATACTAACAAGAGAAGACGAAGTGATCACCCGGTTGGGCACCTTTGACTAGATCCCGCATGGCCGCAAGCTGAATAAGAAGAGTAAGCGAAAGCGCCAAGAATGAGGCTGTCGACCAGGATGTACAATGTTCTCTCGCGTAGGCCAGACATACTGATGTTCGGGGTCATCAAGCAGGATAGTGATATCCTCCGCCTTGTAGTCATACACATCTACAGAACAAGGCTGTCAGCACTTCGCGGAGGCGTCGTATCGTCGAATCACCAACGTACCAATCAAGAGCTGCTGGACAGTCTTCGGGTCTTCGTGTGCCCCCCTCAACTCCCATACGGGGTCGACCTCCTTCAAAGTAGTCGAGTATTGCAAGCCAATAAGCAGTGCCTTCTTAGCGCAGTGGTGCATGCGCGGGAGACCAGGCATGATCGTCGGCGATCGTAAAGTGTGGCAAGTCGCTTATCGCGTGGCGAGTCGAGGTGCGCCGGAGAGGTGATCGTCGTAGACGTGGGGGGGATGGGCAATGGACTCCGGTGCGGGGTATATATCTAGCTCCCCGCCATGTTTCGAGTGCGATCTACACGGGCGGTGCTAAATGGAGCTGTGCGAATTTCAGAGCGACCGGGGGCTAGTCGAGCGAGTGGCGCTGCAGCGCGGCCTCGGGCGCCCACAACTAGCTCCGCATCAAGATCCTGCTTCCCACCATCTGGATAGATCGCATGCCCGTCTGTACTTAGTGCCTTACGTCCGTGGGGCTTCGGAGGCGTCGTTTTGAAGGACATTTCGGACGTCGTGTGCGAATCCTGCAACGAGCTAGCCCTGTAAGTCCACCATCATGCAGGTTCGACCTTTATAGATCACACACGATGGGAATTTTTGTGCTGAAAGCATGCGGCGTGTGTTTCAAAACGTGATAACGAGTCCACAAACAGCGCCCACCTGTCTTCGCGACGCCCCGCGCGGGGAAGGCGTGATGCTTGGAACCAAGGAAGTGCCCGGCGTGAGTGACTCCGTCGCCGCGGTGTCTCGCACCGGCGGAGAGAAGGTGGACTGGGGCTCAAAGCAGGCGATCGGCGTGAGCTTCCCGACACCTTTGCGTTATAATTTGCCACTGTCGAAGGACATTGACGCACCATTGCAGGATCGATCGTGCCGGATTGACAAGCATCGCTCAGCGCGGGGCGCCGACTGGTCGCAACAAGCCGAACGTTTTGCAGCATATCTATTGATCGAGGTCTCGTGTCTGATGGGGACGTACGGCAGTACGGTTCCTTGGCGCACGTCGTGCGCGTTGAGGTCCGATACGTTGTCGATGCCAGTGTTGGGCAGGTTGAGCGTCATAACACGAGAAAGTGTCATCAAGATAAACCAAGAGAGCGAACGGGAATGCGGCCGGCTAGTGGCCTATAACAATCGCAGACCTCTCACAAGGTGAACTGTGTGTGCAAAACGGTATGCGGTCGGAGACTACCCAGCTAGTATTCGGGCGCAAGAAGTCAGCATGGTCAGCAGCGCAACATACGGAATTTCGTACCTGAGGGATCGGCAAGTCGCTCAACCCTGCCTTGCGCTTTGACGGCACATTATCCATGATCTCCACAATCTCCTGGCTGCCGATGACCTTGTCAGCAATCGTAAGGCCGAACATGGCAGCTAGGGAGGCAACGCACTGCAAGTCCTGCAACAGCTTCGCGTGCGTGGGCGTGGGATCCTTTTCTATACCGGCACAACGAATTTTAATGTGGATCCTGCACGCACTAGTGAAGGAGACATCTCACGAAGTGCCTGGCAGAACGCCTGGGGGTCGAATTCCAATGTTCAGATCTTGAGAGCCGCGCTTGCGCACGCATCGGATACCACTCACCCTAAGAAAGACGCCTCCTTTACTGTTGCCGATGGCGCTTTGCGCGTCCTTGCAGGCAGACCACGAGGACTAAGTATACATATCATATATCAGAGACATTGGATAAGGGAGGACGTGTGGAGAATGGTACTTGCCAGATCGGGAACAGGAGAGGGGAGCGCGAGCTCGTTGGAGCCGTCCAGTTCGAAGCGATTCTCCGAAAATGCCGTCGAAGCGGCCGCGCTGGTGGAGTGTATGGTCTGCATCTTGGCTACGAGGTTGTTCAGTTTTTCTTTGAGATGCATGGTAGTGACTCGCTCCACATACCGAAGCCCGACGACTTGGAAGGAGCCGCTGCACGACGAATATTTACATGAGTATCGAGATGATATAGACTATAAGGACGCTCGGGAAAACGTACGAGCTTGCAGCACATAAGAAGGCTCCTCTTCTGTCACATCAGGAAGATCTATATTGTGCTTCAGTACGTAACCTTGGGTGGAGTCACGACGCAGGAAGCAGGAATATGGTGAAAGGCACGGTACCTGCAGCCGTTCCAGAGTGGCAACAGTCGAATACCATCTGTCCATGTCACATGTGAACAAGGCCTCACTTGGATGGGTAGGGCAATACGTACGACACAGCGGCACCCGGCAGGGAGTGTCGTAAAAATCTCCTTAATTTCCTGTTGGAGTGGTCAGACAGCAGCAGGGACATCTCCGAGCGCGCACTTACGTCGTCTTTGATGTAGTTCGCGAACGGGATATCGACGTTGGACGGCTGACGATAGGAGTCTACGGCGAAAAGGACTGGATGTCGACCCGCGTGAGTCACGCAACACCATCGCGGGCGCGCATCCACTCACTTTCGTCGAGACCATCCTTCTCGTTGGGGTCGTTGAGGGCTTTGACTTGACCGCCGTGGCCGGCGACTGGGGCAGAATATAATGAGCTACTCACGTCTCAGAGTAAACAGCAAACTCACAGAGAAGCACCAGAATATCTCCGGCGCTCGCGTCGTTGACTAGACTACTCATCTCCCTGATCTGTGCACACGGATCGAGTTGAATGATTAGGCAATGCATGTGTGAGGACTATCAGAGGGCAACTTACTATGTTGTCTCTTGTCGGCCATAGGTGTACGCGATCTTCGTCCGGTATCTCGGGATCGTCCTTGAGAGTGACTATATCTTCTGACTGGTACTCGTATGTATCTAATGCAGGATGAACGTCCATGAATGATGATAGTAGGTATTATGCTCACCGAGAAGAAGATTGCAAAAGCGAGTCGTGTCACGGTGTGCGCCTGGGACCTTGGAAGCGAAGACATTCTTGACCTCCCGAATTCCGATAAGGAGGGCTTTTCGGCGACGTGGTAGGCTGGGGTCGGACATTTGTTCGAGAAATATGCGGCGCTGCTAGTTGAAGGTAGCGGGGGTGAGGGTAGAGTGGTAGGCGGCGGTCTCCTAAACGTCGGTCCAGGTGCGATCCCTATTATATACATGTACATCTTGGCGGTACGAGCCACTGTCAAGACGAGACAGACACTGTTTGGGAAACCGGGGATTTGGCGCGCTCATGGGAGAAGATGCACAGACTTCAGGCTTGTCCGGTACTTCCTGCGGTGTGTCCAGCACTTCCTGCGGTGTAGAACCATCAGGTACCACATCCACACAAGAAGTGCCACACGCACCTCATCAACCACTGGGACACCGCTCATGCGGCACTGCGAACGGTGTTCTCCGATACAGCCGGAAGAAACCATCCTATATGCGACGCCGGTGGCGGGCTTTATTGACAGATAGACCGCATACTTGACCAGCGTTGACGTCGAAGTCCCTGGTGAAAAATACGGTCGCAAGGTTCAAAACGTATCGCAAACGCTGGATGTCAGGAAAGTGATACACACCGTTGCAACGCTGGCACCATGGCGTGGACGTGCCGTACGGTAGCAACCGGACACCGCTGTCGGCGACGTCGGGGTTATCTGTTTGGAGGCACGAAACCACCATGAGTTATGTGCAGATCAAATCTTATTGCACACGTTGTGGACGATGTGGCTTTGAAGCTGATCTAAACTTGTAGCCCGATGTTAACGTCGGCGCTGAGAAGCACCGACCGAGACTATCTTTGGATGATTCGCAGCGACTATGACGGCCCATCATCAAAGCCACAGACTTCCTGGACGACCATTGTTCAGCAGGTCAGAGTTACGGACAGTGCACCGTATAGTTGAGCATCGCCTCAGGCCTGTCATGGTGGAGACCATCGCCGGAGACTGAGTACTGAATGTCCGAGTCTAGCGGCGAGACGAATTTCCTGTGCTACGCAGCCAGTCTTGTCTGAGGCCAGAGGGCGTACTGATGGTGCGCTTGTATCATACAGACGCAAATGAATCGTCCGCTTGGTACTGCGGGTACCAAGCGAACGATTCAACAAAATTGAGGGATGGATTTTGGGTACGTGAATGTTAACTGGTGCGTCAAAAACATGATGGTCAACATTGTATGTTCTTCTGCGTCGATATTATCAGTACTGCGACGATGACGCTTTGGTGAACGTACCTGCAACGAGGGAGGCGCGATACTCTCCACGTGTCCGTTGAGCCTTCCAGTTGAGCGGTGCGGAGTAGCCTCCTTGCTTTGGTCGTTTTACGTATACTGCGGATCCCAGTACGTGCGAGATATAGAGTAATTTGTGCGCATATATATTGACTTTGCAAGGGGTGAGTTTGAGATACGGTGCTGGTAATTGGAAGACATGTCGCGTCGTAAGCGCTCCGAGTCACACCAGCCAACCTACACGGCAACTCCCGAACTGGAAAACTGAAGGGTGTCAGAATGTCTGCATGATGCCAGCTTATACTCTACGGCACGACGCAGACGGACCTCTCCACAACTTATCATCCGCATGCGCTGACCCATCACGGCGAAAAAAAGCCAGATGTGTTACGATATGACACACAACTTCCTTGCGCGACGCGCGCCGCGTCGACACGCACAAGTACCGGGCTCGAGGCGCTGCCATACTTCTTGATGATTTAGAAACGCCATCGGGTGCATAGCCCTCTTGAATCGCCGGCAGAAGTCGAAGACCTCAATACCGCAGGACCGCGCAGAATGATACGTATCGCACAGGTGTGTGAGTAGTGCAACAGAGTCCGACGGAGCGTAACAGTCCTTGCCACCGGACGCGATTGTCCGAAATTGAGTTCGGCCACGGGCGAGGTGCAGAAGACGCCCCGATCTCCGTTAGCTCCGTAAGCGGGACCACTTGCCCCTTGTATCGCGGCAGGTATGCAGCGTCGGTGTAAGGGTACCGCGCAGCAGGCGAGCCCTTATAGGCCGCTTTGAAGCTCGCACCGCACGCCTCAAGCTTGGTGAAGTCGTCTTGATCAATTTCGAGCACGTGAGGGGGGTTCCCGTCCCCAGTAGCGATGCATCGCCGCGCCTGTCACGTATCTTTCGAAGCTGCGAAAATCCGATAACCAATGGCATGACTCACCTGCCCCGCGAACTTTGGGTCAGAGTCAAGCTCGAGCAGTCGTCGCGCCAGCTGTGCGGCAGTTGCGTGGTTGTTCGCCTTCGCGAAGTCGCCGATAGCACTAGGCGCAGTGCAATATGGGGGATGCGCCGATTGACGCTTGTAGCTTGTGAAGTACGCTGAGAGCTTCCGGCGGACGTAGTTTAAACTCTTCTGCACAACCCTGCGGCGCGTGATGTTGAGTGTCACATTCAGCAGGTCCTCCCGGGACATAGCGACTGGGTAACGCTACTACAATACGAGGTAATCAGGTGGGCGTCGGAGACACGCGTTGGTCCATCACGTACTTCCTTGGCTTTGCTGTTAGGCGAGATAGATACCAATAGCAGCACAGGGAGCGCGACATGGTATACGGCAATTGTCGCCGGGGACAGTGCGGAAGTTCATCGAGAGCTCCGTGCGGATCGAAGCCAGTCTGCGCACAATAATAGGGAGTACCCGGCTCGGAGGTGAGTCTCCCGGACCACAGCGCGGGTAAAGACGTAGGGCAGGGAGTAGAGCTATGCAATATAATTGTATACGTGCGACGAGAAGAAAGCGGTCTTGAGGACGGAAAAGTTGACGATACCGAATGGGCGGCTGAGAAGGGAGAGTCAGATACTCGGTCTCGGCGACACGAAATCAGCAACACATACCCGTAGTCGTGGATCTCCGTCAGTGCAAAGAGCTCGACAGGGATGCATCGCGACGGCCCGTTTCATGGTAAGGCTCTCAGCCTCACCCAATAACGTCAGTCCACGCATCATCGTGTCTCTTGGACCTACACACAAAACGCCCATCCTGCAGTTCCACAGTCCTATGCTCCCGCCGTGAAATGAAGCTGGGAGTAGCGGCTGGGTCGGGTGGACCGCGAGTAACTAGTGCTGAAGTAAAGTAAATAATCAGTATCGGACGCGTACAGATGACATTAAACACACCTTTGATCTAATTCTGAACTTCGCGAGCATGGTTGACATGATGTCTGTGAGCCCCGTGGCTAGAAACTAGTTTGAGGGGATGGTGCATGATGGCCAGGAGAGTGCTGTGGCGGTCGGCTATGCCGACGTGAACTAGGTTTTGCGCGTCTACGATCTGATCTAACCTCACAATCTAATGACATCATCATTCTAAGCTAACCAACCACTCCTCCCATTTCGGAGTGTGAACCCGGGTAAGCACACATTCATCCACCCTTTCGCAAACTCGTTCTGCCTCATCTACTCCTCTTGCTTCCAACACTTATGTCTACGGTATCGACCATCGTCACTCTCAAACAGGATGGCGCGGCACGCCAGCGACCCATTAGCGATGTGCTCTCTGAAAAATTCGCACCATTTGATCACCGCTCGAAGGTAGTCGCTCCGTTCGACGACGAGACCAAGCGAGATGCAGCATTTATCGAAAGTGAGTATATGCTATAGACTGACTCACTACATTCATCCTCTGACGACACCCACCATGCTCAGAGCTAAATCTTATGCTCCTGGAGCTCATACTCGACTTCCATGCGTGGTCTGCCGCGCGTCCTATGCAAGAGAGCGACAGAACAGCCGACACCTTGGAGAAAGAAGTCCAAACTATCCGGGAGGCCGAGAAAGAGCAAGGCAGGTCTCGTACATCCCCGTCTGCTTGCACGGCGCCCACGCACCGCTTTGTCGGTAGGCGGACGGCGCATACAGCGCTCGACGCGGGTATGCTGACTATCTTGCTCTCAGAACAAACGCGGCAACGCCTGAACGACTTCATCACGCGCATCAAACTTGCACTGGCTGCTCTGACTGGACTGGGACCCTGATGTGCTTTGAATGCTTCTGCTGTTCTGGTGTACTGCTTTCCTCGCTCTTGACCTCCAGCTGCGCTTCAAATGACTTCGGATCTGCTAGTTTGACAAGCCCGTTTCCGTGTCATATTGACCTCATTAATGCATACGTGAATGAACGTCGACAAGTGTGATTTTCTTGGTCTTCACTCGGGCGCATATACTCAGCGGGCACCCCAAGCTGTCATCGTGGCTACAGACGTCGTGCCCACACATCGGCGTACACGAATCTATCTCCAAAGCCGCGAACATGATACTACCATCGCAGATCGGAGAAGACAGCACCGTGGCTGAAACTTGAGCTTGACGCCCTTCCGGTTTGGCAATTGCATCGGTACCTACACAAGTGAGTCTGTCTTGCCATCGACGTGTACGCCAGGTTTCGGATCATAACAACGTGTGGACGTCGGGCGAGGCATTGTCGTCGCAAGCAGTGGACAGATTTGGTCTCTGGCAGATACCGTGTTATGGCTTCCATTCGCGACGGACTAGGCTCGTATATGAGGCGGTATTGGTTCCACGCATCGGAGGCTAAGCTACACTGAGGCGAGGCATAGGGGGGCAGTAAGGTCGTGGACACGCTCCCTACTTTGTGAGCAGTATCTTCGGTGTTCTGTTGCGCGATGTCAGCGCAATCGCATTGCCCAAGATGTGCTATGCGCAGGCGATGTACATTACTAGAGCTAGAATAATGTGCTGACAGACCTCATATATGTATTTGATCGCAGCCCAGTTGCGGCGATCCCCTCAAACTCGACCTTTGGACGCCAGTCTACACCAGCAGTGTACGCCCCCTACCTGCCACCCTGACAAGTTTCGGCATGGGGCGTACAACAGTACCAGTGGCAAACATACCCCTGTTATAAGGTCCGTCCATCATCATGGATTCTACCTCTTCCCCCCCGTAACACGGCCCTACTCTGGTGTTACCACCGCACTCACAGCTAGTAGCCTGGGCCCAGCGGCGTCCTCCCCATACTGACCTCTATGGCGACACTCTGTGTCTACGCCTACGGCACATGTGAAACTCACACTCGTTCGAGTCTTCAAACAGTCCAGGTCCATCTATCCTGGCCCTCAAAACCCTCGCATCGAGGACGGGCAGGAATACTGCCGCCGCCGCCGCCGCCACTACCGCCACTTCCCACAGGCAAATTGACGATCATGTCCCCCACTGGCATCTTGAGAACTCTGCTAGTGACCCCTCCCTCGGAGCCTCCTCCGCCCAGCAATAACGCAGGCCCCGCCAATGCCTGGTTCAACATCCATGAGAGAGGGTCGCCGAGATCGGGACCGCAAGTCGAGTCAAGATGCACAACACATGATCCTGCGGGAATGAGGGGCGTAGTTAGTTCGGGAAGCCATGGACCCTTCGTGTACTGCGCTTGGAAGACGGAAACATAACGAGGATGTCTTTCCGTTCAACACGTTCGGGCCCGGAAAAAGCGCGAAGAGAATACTTACCGCAGAAGCTCTAGCAAGCCAAATGGATATAGCAACACTTACGAACCTACCTCTTTGATTAGAGCAACTTCGGTGGTGACGGACTCTCTCCGGCATTGAAGCCAACCGTCCTGGCGCTTTCCGCACACCATCCCGTGTCGTGCCCACAAGCGCGTTTTGCCGATCCTTCCTGCGAGACCGGACAATGCATTCAAGTGGTACGTACACCGACCAGACGGGAGACGTAGGAGTTAGTTCCGTGTGTAATTTACTTCCGTTATGGGCCCTGGCAGCTTGAGAGCGATTCTCGGCTTGCTGCTGTCTTCGCTTTACGCTGGCAAACATGAAGCACCCCATGACGTATGTACCTAATCGAAAGATATAAGATGTAATTTTGACGTCGTTCAGATGCACGAAAGACTCACCGATTCCCTCACGTAAGTTTGTGTCTCCCAGAGAATGCTAGCGAACGGGAGCCGTGTGCGAAGTTGCCTGTTCGCAAGGCAACTTGACGGGCATATCCTTCCAAGGTCTCAGATGCTTTCATGTCTGGTATGCTAGGCAGACGTTCCGCTCAAGATGATCACAGTCGTGCACTGCGTTTGCGCATCCTTTCTGTGGCCAGTGAAAGCAGAAAGACGAGTGCGTGACGGTCGACAGCAAGAGACACTCCCGAGCTGCACAACCTTGAGATTAGATGCGGGACAATCTTATCTGATAAGTCCATTGTAAGAGGTTATCTAATTATATCTTGGTGACACGTCGCGGTGCTGCGCGCGCGAGCCGCCATAAACATCCCTCTCCCGACGTCCACCATGGCGGTCGGCATATTCTCCTGGTTCCTCATCTCGCTGGCCGTGGTAGGGGCGCACGCTGCGACGCTCACTCTCCAATCTCCCCGGTTCACGATCTCGGCGTCGGACGCCAGTCAGCTTCGTTCAGAGCCGTGAGTTCCAGCCACTGCATCTATAAGGAACGTGCTGACGCGTCGCGCGCACCCAGACTATCGCTCGCGCAGAAGCCGTCAACAGCTCTCTCACTTGGTCCGTCAGATGTGCTGAAGCTCACATTCCAAGTCGTGGACAAGGAGGGTGGCAAGGGCGTGCAGCCACACCAGACCTTCCTGCGCTTCTATGACGAGGTTACGGGCGAGGAGGGTATCCAGCCAGTCAAGGTGACACCAGGTGGAAAAGCGAAGTTTGAGCTTGTGAGTACACTTGACTCTGCTACGACGCGCCACGCTGAGATGATGGATACTTCAGAACATGGCGCGCCCGCCCACGTCCCTTCCCCCAACCACCACGAACCCGCTCAAGGTCTCGCTCTACCTCGGATCCTTCGTTCACTCGCCGGTGCAGTATGAGCTATTTGACCTCGTCGTGCCGCCATCGCAGCCCCCCGCGCAGCACACGGAGGAAGCGTCCTTCCACCTCCGTCCGGAGATCCACCACACCTTCCGCCCCGAGCAAAAGCTTCCCCCCAAGATCATTTCAGCGTTTTTCGCCGCACTCCTCGCCGCTCCTTGGGTCGTTCTATTGGGCTTGGTACGTCTTACAGCCTCTACGCGCCCCCACCTCGCTCACCGCATAGCTCGCAGTGGTCGCACATCCGTCCCCAAGTGCCGCATCTCTTTTCGCCAGCGATCCTTCCCTTCGTTGCTACGCTCGCCGCGTTTGAGGCGCTCCTCGTGTGGTATTGGGTTGCGCTGCGGCTCGGCCAGGTGCTTCTGTATGCCAGCATCCTCGCCATTCCCACCGCACTTGCGGGGAAGCGCGCGTTGACGGCGGTGGGCGACCGGCGTCTTGGCAAAAGCTCGAAGTAGCGTGCGTGTACTACTTTACTGCGACGATAATTTATATCGCAATACACAGAGAGCCTTACAACATGCCTTGTTGTGCTATACAGTCTACGCTGTGCTTTGTGGTGGCGCGCTCTGCACCATGATGTTTTTCGAAGTGCATTGCGCGCGATGTACAGGACATCGTGGTTGCGAAAGCTTTAGCGTGGCGCATAAGGTCGAATTGGACAGATTGAGGACATGCTGGTCAACGAGGACGCCGATATTGTTGGGCTCCATCCCTGGACACGACGTTGCTCAGATGTGCCACGAGTTGGAAGCTTCACGTACTGTTCTCATGATCCAATGCAACGTCGACATTGCATGCCAGTGCAGCGCGTTCGACAGGTTGGACTCGGGACTGCGTTTCTAACAAGTAAGCAGGTCCGATACATCACACAAACAGTAGCTCTTCGTGATTTTTACCAGTGATCAAGTATGAGTATGCGTGATTTTCTGCTCACAGTGGAGAGCGCGCTTGAGTTACAACGGGTAGCACGACGGATTTCCGACAACTTCCATAATTAAGATGGGATAGCCTGAGGTACTACTGCGTCAGGCCCGGCGGTCGGATGGTACCATGTTGAGTGAACAGGTCCGTCCGGATGGTCTCGAGTATCAACTTTCCTAAGTAGCAACATTGCCTAACAAGGACATCCGGCAATCGCCGAGAGGACTTGAACTTATGAGTCGGCGGGTGACAAACCTTCCGACGGCGACGTCTACTCCTACCATAAACAATTACTGCGTTCAAGTTTTAAGAAGAACGCTGGAGCAGTGGTCACATAGGTGAGTCTGTAGAATAGCACGCAGTGGCTGATGCGATACTCACCACCTGCGAAATATTCTAGCGACGACAAGGTTACACCACTGGCGCCATGGACACTCACAGTGGCATTCAGGATCTCCCGCAAGAGATCTTCCACATGATTCTAGACATTTTGGACTATCACAAGGAGACTCTTAGGAGCTGCAGCCTCGTTTGTCGATCCTGGCTTCAAGCGAGCCGCCCGCGTTTCTTTGCCGTCGTCTCGCTATATGCCTCCGAGCGCCGCCTCGTCGACTTCCTCAACTTCCTCGACACACACCCCGACATCACGAACCATGTGCGGTCGCTTATGCTTTACGAACCCATGGATGATCAACCGCCAGGGGTCGACGGGACCGTGACACCCTACATCCTGGTCCGTACCGCGCGCCGGCTTCCCCGCCTACGGGAGTTGCATCTCTACTTCGTCCACGTCGTGCCATACCCACCGACCGGCTCGGAGACGGAGGGCGTACACCGAGCACCGCCCATCGACCTGCGCGTGCTCCACATTTTCGGCAGCGCCCACCAGGACATCGGGCCGTTCCTCGAGATGCTCGCTCACTTCCGCACCGACCGCCTCGAGCTCGAGCTGGTCACGTTCGACGCATGCTCTGGCCGCCCATCTGCCGCTCTCGCGCGGCGCATCCACGTGCGCGACCTCTGGATGAACCTCGAGACCGCCGACGATGCTCATGTCGCGATCCTGTCCGCCCTTGCATCCGCACTGTCGCCTGGAGTGCTGCAGGCCTTCCATTGCAGTTGGCGGGAGTGGAGCGGCTGCCAGCCCGTCGGGATATTTCTGAAAGATGTCGGGGATAGCCTCACGGAACTGACACTTAATATGACCGTCAAGTCCTGGGTTGAAGAGCGGGGCGCTGCAAGTCGGTATAGCATTCGCTCGTCCAGAAGACATCGTGCTAATACTACCCGTACGCGCCAGTCTCGCGCAAGGATTGGGAAATTCTGCATCTCAGCGAGTGTACCCGCGTGCAGACGTTCCGGGCGAGTATAACACTGTCTTTGTCGTGCCCGCACTACGACCTCGCGGAGACGCGGCGGTCCGTGACGTCCTTCCGGAACCTCTTTGCGGGCCTCCCCGCCTCCGTCTACACGGTGGTCCTATACATGTCTGGCGTCCCGCGCCCGCTGCCTCACGGCCGACGAGCGCACGTACCTGCGGCATCCGCCAAGATATCGGTCGACTTCCATGAGATGGAAGAGGTGCTGCTGGGCCTGCCGGGTGTCGGGAAGGTCGTCATCGCCTTACGGCCTGCGCAGAGCGCGGTGCACGGCGCGGCCGCGGTCGCCAAGGCGTTCCCGACGTTGCATGCTCGGAATATCCTCGAAGTCCGATCAGGTTCGGTGCTCACTGGAAGGTGAGGGTGCTCCTTCCCGGCCTCGCTAGCGGATATACGGGACTAAGGCTGCCGCGGCAGCTCTAGCTGGTGACGCGATGTACACGTCTCTGGCGTCGGCGAAGGTATTTGTGTTCTGTATCGCATCTCCGTGCGGTGCCCTAGGAACGCATGGCCGGCGGCGGAAGTGAGTCGATATCGCCCTTGTGTACGATAGGCGTTTCAGTGCTCATCGACGGTGTTTCCCTTGCGCAGCCTTCTCGAGGAGCCAGGTGCCTAGCAATCCGATTAGAAGGATGAGAATGACTGCACCATGGATATATATCTCGACTTCTTATCGAATGTAGCATTCACCCCTACCTTGTATCCCTACCTGGAAACCCGGATGACTGCGTGTGGCATCGGCATCTACTCTCGGGGCGTCGTGTGGCCCGTGACCACATCGTCCCACCAACGTGGCCGACCTTCCTAGCACTCCATGAGAGATATCGAGCGAGTGCTGTCCACGAGATCGAATGCTGTATGGGTATCTATTCTATCCAATACAAGACCATATAACCATTAGCTAGAAAAAGTCCCTCCCAGTCAACGAGAACCAACCTAGAATACACGGGCCTGGGGGCAGGGTATCCTAACATCCACCATCTGAGATCCGTGATCACCGCGCTCGCAGCGTCATCGGCATCATTGTCGGAGCGGCGGTAGACAGAGCCCAGGGGAAATGTGTGGTCGACGCCAGGACTGTGACAGCCTGTTCGTTGTTTTGCATTCATTCATCACACCTTGAAGATGCCCTCCTCTTCCCTGTCGCGGCGACACCGCGGGAGGACGGAGAACACCTTGCCTGTCCAGCGTGCCCACGGAAGGCGCGAAGCGAGCGCGACGCCGGCGAGCGCGGCGACCACGAAGATGTTCGTCGCGTGCTGGAGCCAGAAGAGCGCCTGGAGTGACGCGATGACGGCCGCCCAGATGAACGCCGCCCTGGGAGCGCTGAACTCGAGCCCCGTGCGCCGGAATCCAGGCGACGCCTCCTTCGCTTCGTAGAGGAAGGGGGCCTGCATGACAACATGCCGACGTCAGACTTCACGTCAAGCTTCGTTGACCTGCTAGTGGCGAAGACGTACCGCTTTGCCCGCGCACCACGTGTGCGCGTCATTGTAGACGTGTAGGAGCGAGATGGAAGCAATGAACGCGATCGCACAGCAGATGAGCGATGCGCCCGCAATGAGGCCTGAGAAAGGCGCTAGCGCGAACGTGAGGACATTGACACTGTATGGAATGCTCGTTAGAAGAATGCGTGGCATGATCAAACTGCGGTGCACTTACATCGCGAGGCCCAGAGACTGTCAAAAAGATCACGCGACGGGGCCCGTGTCAGCTGAAGCACGCGGCATTGAATGGCACTACGCACCCAAGACAGGTACTGCTGCCACTCCGCGCGACATTGAGTCATGAAGTTGCGCCACGGGTGCACGAAGACGATCTCGTCCGAGAACACGCGGTCAAGCTTCGCCGCATATGTCTGCGGAATGCCAAAGAGCAGACGTGAGGCGGCAGCGAAGATCCGGCCTCGCGGTGCCTCGGGGAGGTCGAGGATGAGCTGGTCGCAGGCCAGGCGTGTACGCTCCTGCGCATAATGTGTCTGCACTCGGCTCCGCGCTGAAGATATGATGAGCGGGTGCTGTTACAGAGGAGGTCGTAGGGCCGCCACTCACAGATGACGCTCCAGAGACGCGCTACAATGCAAATGGATCCGGGGTGGTCGAGTCTTTGCTTGGCACCCTCGAGGACGCGAATGAAGTTCTTGCACTCCTTCGCCACATAGGGGAACGTCGAGTTCTCGGAAGTCATATGGTCGCCCTGCCCGTGGATGAAGATGGCAATGAGATCGTCGACAGCTAGGGAGAGGCCGTTGGGGCTGTGTGAGGGGAACTGTTCGATGTGTTGCCAATACAGATCGCCCAAGGTATAACCTGAAACTGCCGCGTCAGCCGAGATTACCGCGGCGTATCCAAGTAGACTCACGGAGATGTTCCTCGGACACGACATCGGGAATGGAAAGCTGGTCCAGGTCGACCTCCTCGAGCCAGAAGAGGATGTGCGTCGCATGATCAGCGACGTAGTAGCCACACTCATCTTCCGACTCTGACGGCGACAGGTAGACCTCGGCAGAGTCAGGCAAGCTGATCTGCTTCGCGTCGATCATCTTCACCACCGCCGCGGCGAAGTGCAGCACCTTCTCCTGAGTGATGGAGGAGTAGATGTACGCATCGGTGACAATTCGTGGGGAAGAGTCGCGAACGAAGTAACGCTTGCCCTCCGGCTGGATATGTGATGACCATCCGGAAGGAAGGTATCGGGGTCTGCGCCGTGTGGCGTCAGCTCTGACCGACACGTCCGACGATGATCACGACTGCTCACTCTGACTCCCCCGCGTACGCAAACTGACCTGCCTTGATGACCATATTGCTAGGCACGCTCCTGGACAACCATTGATGAGTGGCGGCAATGTGATAGACACAGACGTCACGTCTCACTGCTTGCGACTGGCATAACGACCGGTGAAGGCGGGTGTCGTTGGACGCAACACGGCGGAGAAATCCTTGGATGAGTTGTAGTCCGACATTGGAGTGAGGGCGAATTTCTGAGAGGGCGGAAGGTGGTGGCGCTGGTGGGGGACCACTGAGGATATAGGTAGCTACTTATACTTAATCGTCAACGTGGCGCGGATATACGGTCGTTAGGAGAGCCATACGGTATTATTCCGCTATAGACTTGATGTGAGTATTATGGTTGTTGTTCTATAGCGAACCCGAGCGATGGAAGAGGGAGGGATAAGCGGATGAAGACACAATAGTCGAGGGGGGGCCGCTGGATGGAGTGTTAGGAGTCAAGTGCTTTTAAGTACTGTTACAGGCCGGCGATGGATCCGCGTGGCCTTCCCGGGCCCATGCCAGTGCAACCTGACACGAGTGCGATGCGCGAGGCGGTGAGAGTTGGAATGCGCATGTTCGACTCGAAGAGCCGCTGCGGACCATTTCTGGAAGTATAGCCTTCCTCAGATCTCAGATCTCATCGCTCCGCCGCCCCTTTTGACCGCCGCCCTGCGGACGCAATAATATGTAATTATTTTGTCCCGCACGTGCGGTTTCACTGCGTCGGATCCACTTATATAATTATAGAAGGCGCCGTACTAAGAAACAAGTTCCGAGTGAGTGGTCGATATAAAACAGCATAGAAACCGCTGCCACGACTCCACCGTGCCAAAATTCATCAGTTCATGCTAACACTTTGCAAGCGGCACAGCCTTCGCAGTCAGACTGGGCTCCGAACATTAAGCTCCGTCGGGTTTGAGACGGGGCCGGGAGAGGCCCGCCCAGCTTAGCCTTCAAAGTACTCCGAGTGATGTACGTTGTGCAAGCTTCTTTGACTGACTTCAATGGTCGATAAGACAGATGTGGCACTCTTGCGATAGGAGCACTGGCAGTACAATCACGCAGCACGACAGCTGTACTGTTACAGCTGGCAGCACAGTGGTCTAGTCTACATTCCGCAAGGCTTGGGGAGGCCCAGCGCGGATCCGGACTATAGTGACGCCATCGATATCATAAGGCTAACTTCGCACCGACTCGGCCATACAGGTCGCGACTTAGTCTAGATACCGGTAAGAATCGCGATAGCGTTAGAAATCCCCATTGAGACCACACAAATCTTAAGTTTATCCACTATCCCATTGCCCGATAAAGCTTTTACCCAGTCAGCAACGCCTCTTGCACAGCTGCAGCGAAGTTCACATATATGTCCGACACTACATCTGACCGAGGTGCTCACGCCGAGCCAGAAGCGATGTGAGGCAGATCTCCGTCTCCTGCGCGAATATCGAGAGCTGACAGAGAGCGGCACGCGTCGGACACGTAGAATTTCGGATGCTGGACAGCCTGATCGAACCGATCCACTCGCCAGTTCTGGGACTGAACCCTCTGGCACATCTGCGGCCCCTCCGTGAGTTGTTTGACGTATAGCGATCTTGCATCGTGCGCATACTGACGTATCCGTGCGACTGCCAACAGCCCCAAACCCACATACGCGCCCGTGAGGTATGCATCATTTTTTGTGTCGACCCTGCCGCACGCACCCCGCACGTGCAGATTACATAGTACGACGAGCTGACTGAGCGTCTTCCAGCCAAGAGAATGAGGACGACGAGGACGATGATTTCATTCCCCGCGGGCAGCCTGTGCAAACTGCTGCTGCAGGAGGGAAGAAAGGCGGCCGCCCCCGCTAACTCCGCGGCGTGCTTATTCATTTGTACAACAAAGGTGCAGTCATCTTGAAACATTTAATGGTGCCATGCCATGCCTATTGATCACCGCGCGATGCAACCCATAGTCACGCAGGCCCTGAGTCGCTGTACTCGTCTTGGATCAAACCCACACGGCGGATATATAGATGTATGGAAAGTATGCGCTAGCGATGTATCGATATGTGGTCTTGGAAGATGCTCGGCTTGCTCTAGAGACTATCCTGGTTCTATAGCTGTGAAGTCGCTTTAGTGATCTGCCAGATTGTGTCCTCCGACACGCCCGCGCCCTAGGAACACGATATTCATCTACGCCGCCCTGCGGTTGATCTGGGCTGTTGAGAGGGCTGCTAGTTGTCAAGCTTCGAGGTTATTTCTCTCACAATACATGGCTGTCCTTTGCGTCTAATAACGTATCCCATACTTGCTCGCTACGTCCGGTGCGATCTTGGTCTTCGGCGCTGCACCTGCTGATCGGAACGCTTTCCAATCTTGCATCCACCCACATACCACTCACAGCGCGCGCCGGCTCCGGTCCCAAGTCTGGCACTCGTCGAGATCCTTCTGGCGGTATTCTTTGACTGCATCCGGTGACTCGATAACGGCACAAACCATCCGCGACGCCTGGATCCCCAGAACACCCGAGTTCGCAAACTACTAGGACCCATCTAACTCTAATTGGACGTCTGGCACCACCTTGAGGCTTTGCTAACACGTCGAAGCACCTGGCCGCTGTCAGCCTGAACTCTGTGCTCGAGTCCGGCATGACGTGGATCATTCCGATGCAAGAACTTCGCCTTCGACATACATTACAAACTGAGATGCGCGTGACCTCCCGACGCACCTACAAAGCCGCTGCACCGCTGCAATCCTGTCCACCGTGACGGTGGTCGTCCGTGAGTCGTATGTGCCCCAGTGGTAGCTCATGTGCTCACCGTGTGCGTGTGAGGTGGTCTAGAAGGTGGCAGCCACGGACCACAGCCTTCCCACGACGCTTCTTGATTCAAGCTTCGAATGGCATACTCAGTCTGCAGCGGCGTTCATCGCATTGCATATGGACCCTCAGCTCGCGCTGCATTGGCTAGCGGTCCGCGGCGTTCCAGATTCCTCTGACGCTTCTGCGGGGTGTGGCTACGAGTAATGACCGCGAGCTTATAACGTGCGGCGGACGGGATTGCATTGCGAAGCCGGATGTACGCAGCGGTGAAGCGGGTGCGAGCGTCCTTGACCCGGTGTACTTGTACTTGGGACCCTATGTGAAGCCCAAGGGGCGGACGCATCTCTTGATTCATTGAACATGTCATGACTCGGACACATGAGATGCACCCACGTACTTGCCGGGATAGTGAGAAACCGTTACCGAGACTGGAATCGGGGCTGCGGTGGCTATTGAATTTTAGGGAGCTTGTCCCTGGACGGACTTCCAATGGCCTTACTCCACGTCGGAGGGTTCACAACCACGCCCGTGATGGAGTGTGTGGCTCCTGTAATGAACGCTGGAACTTTGTTGCTCTGGCTAGTTTTCATGAACGGACCGTAGTCGCCGCAAGTGTGCCCTCGTCGGAGCTTGGCCTTATATCACGGGAGACGATGAAAGTGACATTGCACAGCGCATGCATGACATTACGGGCGCACCCCAAGTACATCCACCACATGAGTGGCACGAGAAGACGGCTAGAATCCTTCACCCAAGTCGGGGCCCTCATCGTCGAGGTCACCGCCCTCCTGGATCTCCTTCGCAAGTTCCTTTTCGCGTTCACGCGCCCCCTCGGCGGCGGCAAGCTCTTTCCGGTGCGCATTCAGGGGGTAGCGCATAGCCTACACGGGTGAAAGAGACTCCATCAGAACAAATTTTACCGAAGCGCAAAAGACGCGGAGATGGACTGCATGCGCGATGTGCGCCGTCCACCCAACGAGTCTGTGTGAAGAGAAAAAGACGCACCTTGACGCTCTGGTTATGGAGCTCGAGACAGTACGAGATGCGCCGCGAGAACACGTCGCTGACCTCGGGCCCGTACCCGCTCTTCTGCCCGCCACACTCCATCCAGCCTTTCTCGTGCACGATCCGGCCCTCGATGACCCCGTCACGGATTGCCTTCCCGACGATATATTCCGCATCCTCCTCCGAGTCGAGGTGCAGCTTCACGCAGATGTCCCGCAGCGAAATGCGCGAGTACGACAGCGACAGCCGCCGGATACCGGTCTTGATCACATTTTGCCGCAACCGCACGATCAGAGTATAGGTCTTGTCAGCCTCGAACTCCGCCGCATACTTGGACAGCGTGTTCTGGAACTGCGAGAGAGATCCATTGCGGACGGCTGTGTGGTCATGGCGCCAAGGTAAGCGCAGGCCGCGAGCGAATGATAGGAGTGTGGTTTACCCTTGACAATCTCAAAGTACCCTGCTAGCGCCTTCTCGAGCACGGGGTGTCTGAACAGTCCACGCTCCGGGATGTCGCCCATGAGAAGCTCGACCACGATGGTCAGCTTGTGGACGGCCTGGTAAAATCCTGGCGCCGTCTTGGCAGGTGGCGCGCGTCGAATCGCTTGCTGCAGGTTCGTGTGCGCAGCGGTGTAATTTAGCTGCACCGCCTTGATACGGCCAAGGTAGTAGTGGTATCGCGCATGTTGGGGGTTTCCGGCTGCGCTAGGGAACGTCGTCTTCGAGACTAGCTTATCCGCTTGGTCGTAGAAGTTGTACTGCAAATAGCTGCGCAGGATCCGGTTAATGAGAGACGCCTCCGTCTCATCATCATGGCGCAGGGCAGCTGTGCGCTGCGCCGCGAGGAAATGTCTGCCGAGAGGACGCGTCAGTCAAGGCAACCCAACCCCGCGGAGACAAACAGGAAAGGAGTAGACGGTAACTTGTATGCCTGCGCGCTCCGATGCAAGCACCTTCGAAACGCTCAATGTGTACACCGAAACGAGGTCACGGCCATTCCGTGCACCTAGGGCGCCAACCATATGGTAAGAAAAGTATCCCTGCTTCCTGTAGTCACCGTAGGGGACCGGCTACCACAACCGAGCGCCCCGAGTCTGGCGCCCAGCTTTACGATAGTGTCAAGGATTGGGAGTCAAGGAACGTCGAGAGCTCCGACCGTAACCAGTGCAGTGTGGAGCGCTGCCTACCAATCTTATGTTTGAGAGTATAAGTGACAGGACTTACGGTCTTGCGTCCGCGAGGTCTCCGGAGAGTTCGTACACCCGTTCTACTGCATACCAGACCTTGGCCGCGATCGGATCCATGCTCCGGCGGTTCAGCGCCTGCATCTTCTCAATGGTATCATGCGCGAGCTTCAGTGCCTTGGGGTAGGTGGTGGGAGAGACGAGGAGGTGGTGGAGGATAAGCAGCCGGAAGTAGACCTCGACCTCCGGTACAGGCTCCGGCTGAGGCTGCTTGGCGGGCTGGGAGTCGACATCCATGGACTGCTCTGAAGATGGCTCTGGTAGCCATGCGAGGAGCGCTTTCCTGGACGCTGCATCTGCGCGTTCATGCCGTGAGTGGTGCTCGCGCGGACGTACGCGTATTTCGGTGGTTGGGCTACTTACCGGGGGTGTATGACTCGTTGATCGCATCCCGCAGAATCTTGTCGTCCAGACGCTTCCGGAGGTGCGTCAGAGACCTGAGAACGCGGTGGGTGAACCGGGGCTCGAGGGTCGCGACCGCTCTTTCGATGAGCGCAATGTTCGCCTTGATTTCGGCAGTAGGCGTGAGCGGAACGGGTTTCTTCTCCTCTTCAACAGGCTTGTCTCCTTTCTTCTCATCTACCGGTTTCATCTCTACGTCGGTCATCGTTGCGCGGGATGTGGAAGTAGCAGATGGAGGTAGGTGGCTGAGGATGAGATGACGCGTCGCGCGACGCGCGTCGACTAAACTCAATACGGTGATTGACAGGTCGCCGTAGTATATCTTTATTGATCTTATCAGTTTCCGCTGCTTACCTGTATTAGTTCCCATAGCTTACGTCAGTAGTCCCATTACCAAGGTAGACTGTAGCTATGACTTCATCGCTAGCCTCCTCACCACCATGTCTTTCTTGACCCGTTTATTCCGGAAGCTACGAAATCCTGTAGGTTTATCCATGGTCACACGGGTTGTATGGGGAGTATAGCTCATAAGAATATCAGAGAGGCTTTGTGGGTAGAGATCTAGAAGGTACGCCCCGCAAACCTAGTCGAATCACCGTGGAAGCTAAACTAAGTGTCAGGGAACCAGTTCTTCGAGTACCCCGGAATCTATGATGGTATGCGTCGGTGCGACATTTAGGCTTGTTCCTGTTGATCTTGGATCACATTCAGACCCCCGGCGAACGAAACGCGTCGTAAAATATGGCCACGGACGAGATATGTGGGCGTATATTGGAGGAAAGAAGAGGCTAGCAGGTATAAGTTTGTTCGTCATGGTTGGTTCTGCGTGCTGACTTCCTTCTAGTTCAGTGGACAGCTTGGCTTACGCATACACGGCACCACCCTCCGACAGAGGAGGTAAGCCACTTGGGCATGGCTACTCACCGACTTACTCACTTCTTGTATACTAGGAACTTCTCGCGGACTTGGAACGACAACGCCGGGTGCTCTTCAACGCCGCAATAATCGCAGCACGCGATCAGGAAGAGACTGCGAGGATTACAGCGTCCCAGCAGACGACCGCTTCCCATCTACAAGCAGCACCACTCCGACAAGACGGCGAAGCTTCCGAGCATGAAGCTCCCCCGGCGGCGTCGGCGACAGCTCCTCGCCAGCCACCTGAGGCCGCCCATATTGAACAACAGGTAGAACGATCACATCCACCTGCGGAACAGTTTTCGCCCTGGAAAAAGCCTCTCTCGGATGAACCTCACAGCTGGCAGCCCCGCGCCTCTGTGCGGCGAGGAGGCTGAGCAAGCCGCCACCCTCTTTGTCATGTCCACTTGCGGTCCATTCCAGATGTATTTTCCGCCTTGGCGGTGCCAGCCGAGCGCAGCGAGTGGAATACATCTTATCTTAGTTGAGAAATATGGTATCTGACGTCCCGATGCTAGTATTCAGACAACATGTAAGAGCCTTCTAGTCCTAGGCAACTGTTTCGATTTGTTTCATTAGGGGGGCGCGCAACATGCGGGACGTGAAAATCCGACGCTGTCGGAGGATATCTGGATTGGGGCGCGGGACGCCCGCCCCGTAGGTTCCTTCGCTCCATCATTCGGAACTCGACATGCCTAACCTCATGGCATTCGCAATCTCACGGCTTTTGCTGCTACCGCCACCACATCTATCACTCGATGCGAGCACATCATTCCAAACCACCACTCGACGACCGATATTGACTTCCCGGCTTGCGCTATCATGACACCTCTTACGACCTTACGTTCCGTTCTGCTGTTCTTACGAAACATACTCACCCGGTGGCGGCGGCATACTCTCAAAAGCATCCTGGATCTTTGGCATCTTCTCCGGAGACGACTTGGGCGTCGCAGAAGCCGTAGAGATGACGATGGGTCGGGGAGCACAGTCGTGCGGGCGCCGCAGTCTGCGGACCTCTCGTTTCGTGAGCCATACCAAACTCCAAATTCCTCAATACAACGTGTCACTATATGCGAAGCCCGGAGACCTCTCTCTGCTCTCGAGTTGCATATGGAACACCATCATAGCGGGCAGTTTTTGCAACCGGGAGACGTCCCTACTCGCCCAGCGTCCATGGTGGCGCAGCTCGCCGTGCCCGGTCAGTCTTCAGGCTCGGGGCACTCGCGCGAGCGGCTTCACCCATACCCCTACGCCCACTCGAACACCTCCAAGGGATCGGATATCTCCATCGGTGTGCAGTCCAGCAGCACCACAGAGCGAAGCCATAGGGCGTACCTCAATGGCCCATCCCACAGGCCGGAGGCACGCCCAACTTCGCGTGCCGCAGCGCGCGGTATCTCTCGAGTGGTGGCGACAGCTCCATCGCACACGCCGTCTCGTGCGACCTCTCGATCAAGATCGAGAGCGCCCTCGCCTTCCCCTCGACGGTCACATATAGACCTCCCGGACCCTACCCTCGCACCCACGGCGAGTCAGAATACGTTGGCGATACCCGACTTGGATACATACCCCCCCACAGCAGACCGCCTGCCTCCTGTACCTCCAGCCCTGCTGGAAACCAAAGTGTGGCCTATACTACTGCTGCCCCGTTACGACGACTGCCCCACGATGTGCGTATCATAACGTGCTGCTGCAATGCAAAATGCGTCTAACTTCCAATCGCTGTCAGTACACCCGTAAGGGGAGATTGGACCCTCCCGCCCGTTACGCTCTCGTTCCCGTTGTGCGTCAGCGTACTCTTGCCGAGATGACACATAAGGAGTGCTCAAATCTGCCCTGTCCAGAGAAGGTGTCCCTCCCGAATGGATAGCATGCACGCATCCGGAGGGTCGGTTGTATTTTTATCATCCCCAAAAGGTGAGCTCCCGACGGTCAGCTATGTATATGGTCTACAAACCGACAACTTGACACCCGTAGCGCATCTACACGGACGCCGATGTTCGCGATCTAACAACACTTGCCGTCCTGGGCGCCTTCGAGGCGAAGCTCGCGGACATTATACGCGATGAAGGCGTTGTATTACCACCTGACTGCGAGCTCATGTTGCACCTAGAGAGGCGGCCGATATCCGGTGGCTACAATTGGCTGTACTACTATGTCGACAACAATACTCGCTCTCTGTTTTGGATACAGGTGTTTGATATCATCGATGAGCTGCCAGAGGTCACCGGAATCAAGACATTGTATAGTCTCAGTGGGCATTTTTACAGCATCTATCCTTTCTTCACGTTCATGTTGAGTACACAGAGTCCGAAATGGAATCGAAGTATTGGTACGTGATATATACTTTTCATGGCCTTACAACTCGCTCATAAGGTCGCTCAGGAATCACGTCGAGATGTATCCCTACAACCATACGTTATCGGAAGATGACTGGACGGAATTGTCTGGCCTCCTGACGTTTGCAAGCATCGGTATGTCCGGAGTCGCCGAAGTCGAACTTCAATTCATGGTTACATTCTAGACGCTCTCACATCATTCACAACTACCGTAGCATACAGAGCAGATGACATACACAGAATGCTCGGGCTCGTCAAATCTGCCAAAGGCATGTGTGACGAATGCCTGTGTGATTGACTTCTGACCTCAATTTTCCAGGGTTGACGAAACCTGACTACGCGGTGGCGGCTATGGGTGAGCTTGGTGTTTCTCAATGGCTCGGAATTGTACTCATGATGAAGAACTCACAGCTCGCGTGATGAACCTCTTCTGTAGGTATCTCTCATCGTCCCTACACTTTATCAACTAAACGAGCATCAGTCCGCCAGCGTTTCTTGAATATGTACGGGCAGCCCTATGCACGTCTGGGCCGTGCTCAGAGCGTGTACGACGCCAAGAAACGTTCCAGGACACCATTGATCAAAATATTGGGGCCCCTCTTCTGGAACGCTCCGGCTGTGCACCTCCACGGACTCGAGACGATCTGGGTCGACGGCGTCATCCATCTCCACCCGTGGACAACCTTCATTGGCAAACTGCAGAATGAGTGGCAGGAGTTTGTTCTATACGTGCGCACCCTCCGCAAATACATCACAAACGCAACTAACTTGTGGTCGGGGTGCAGGCCACAGTGTTGCTCAACGCGAATGTCGCGTTCCTCGCTATCCCGAGCGTGGACAACGGCCCCGGACAGCTGTCTGCCGCGCAGATCAGCAGCAACATCTCGATCGTGACGAGCGTGGGTAGCATTCTACTTGGGCTGCTGCTCATCCGCCAGCACCGTGTCAAAGCAAAGGACACTCCGATGGAGGCGGTGAGTACATATCATGCGCTGCCTGTACGCTGCTCCCTCTGACTGCGTGCGGGCACTAGAACTCGTTTCTCAGCGCGCGCACGCATCCCACCCTCGGCCTCGAGGCGCTTGCGATCATCTACAGCCTGCCGTACGCGCTGCTCATGTGGGGGTAAGCCTTCGTCGCACGCCGAAGTGCGATCCAGAACTAATCTGTGCGACGCGACAGCATGGTCACCTTCCTCCTCGCGTTCTCGTTCGAGTGTTTCGGCACGCCAGACACGGCTGGGGAGTTCATCTTCGCCGCGGCGTGGAGCGCCATTGCCATTCTCGTTTGCTGGTGCATTGTCACCGGCTGGGAGAGCGGGGAGACGACACTCAAGGAGCGTCTGCTCGCGTGGCGCGCGCGCCTGCTCCCGAAGAAGGGCGAGGACGACGCGGCCGGGGGAGGGCGGGTCAGCGCGCTCAGCCTGAACGAGAAGGCGCAGTGGCTTGCGAAGTTCTTCAAGCACGGTATCTTCCCGCACTCGAGCGACCCGCCAACGAGGGAGATGGAGGAGCGTGCATCGTCGAGCGTGTAGGTTCATTGTTTCTTATGTCCGCCTGCGCGCGCCGGTATCATTATATGGCGCGGTATGATACTGTGTAACACACGTCTTTACGCGCAATAACGCAGCCCCGAGGTCTCTGACGTCCGGCGCAGTCGGGTACCCGCTGAGTATATGCGCCCGAGCAAGGATGCAGGCAATGACATGTGCCGACAATTAATCGCGTTTACATTTATGAAGTTATTACGGCACAGTCTGAGTAGCGGATTTGTTGGACCAGCAGGAGTCGTCGGAGGTGCAGCTAGAGTTCGAGTTCCAGGATAGCAGTCGGCCAGAGCAGCAGAAGCAGTAGAAGCACATCAAGGTCCCAGTCCAGTCA
The DNA here is from genome assembly GCA_001895945.1 of Trametes pubescens. Taxonomy (NCBI): domain Eukaryota; kingdom Fungi; phylum Basidiomycota; class Agaricomycetes; order Polyporales; family Polyporaceae; genus Trametes; species Trametes pubescens. Next base: position 74,220 of record MNAD01001674.1, read on the forward strand.
GAGCAGCCAGTGCGAGTTTGATGCGGGTAATGAAGTCGTTCAGGCGTTGCCGCGTCAATTCTACAAGGGGAGCAGTCAGCATATATGCGCCGAGCCTTATGTGCACCGTCCGCCTACCGACAAAGCGGGGAGTGGGCGCTGTACAAGCGGACGGAGAGGTAGGAGACCTGCCTTGCTCTTTCTCAGCCTCTCGGATGGATTGAACCTCCTTCTCCAGGGTATCGGCTGTTCTATCGCTCTCTTGCATAGGACGCGCGGCAGACCACGCGTGGAAGTCGAGTATGAGTTCCAGGAGCATGACATTGAGCCCTACTCATCATGAGCGCCGTCATGAGAAGAATGCAATGACTCCCATCGTAGCATATACTCACTCTCGATGAACGCTGCATCCCGCTTAGTCTCGTCGTCGAACGGAGCGACTACCTTGGAGCGGTGGTCGAACGGCGCGAACTGTTCGGAAAGAATATCGCCGATAGGGCGCTGGCGCATCGCGCCATCCTGGTAGGTCGCGGCAGTAGTCGATATAGCAGACATGGGCGTTCGGGAGCAAGAGAGGCAGGGTGAAGCCGTGGCTTAATTAGGGACATATACCCATATAACTCTGCTTAGCTTCAGTTTAAACTCCGCAATGTGTGGTATCGTGAGTGATTCATGGGATAGAAGGACTATTGACGTCGATCAGGCGTCATAATCAGGCTGGTATAGTATCCTCCAGAAATGAATAGTTATCATACCAAAGTCAGTTAGTTCCACGTCGGCGTAGCCGGCCGCCACAGCTTTCCCCATCCACCATCCCCTCGAGGCTCGAACTCGTTTCTGGCCACGGAGCTCGCGGCATCATGTCCGTCATGCTCACTAAGTTTGAGTCTAAAAGCAACCGGGTCAAAGGTGTGCTGAACGCGATCTCTTCACGTCCGTTACTGATTGCTTTACTTCAGGACTCGCGTTCCACCCGACCCAACCGCTGCTCGCGGCTTCATTACATAACGGGAGCGTGCAGTTATGGAACTACAGGATGGGTGTTCTGGTGGATAGGTTTGAGGAACATGAGGGTGCGTGAAGTGCTGTTATTCAGTGAGGCCGAGAGCCTAACCATGTAGTAGGTCCGGTGCGAGCCGTCGCGATGCATCCCAGTCGAGCTCTACTTTGCACTGGAGGAGATGACTACAGAATCAAGGTCTGGGGTAAGCAAGAGCAGAACCCACTTCGCGCGCGCCATCTCATGGGTCGCAGACATCAAGCCTACCAACCGACGCTGCCTCTTCACGCTGCACGGCCATCTAGACTACATTCGTACTGTGCAGTTCCACCACGAAATGCCGTGGATTGTGAGTGTTAGTGATGGTCTAAGCGTACCTAAACCTGACTTGTTACGCGGTTGCAGCTCTCTGCCTCGGACGACCAAACCATTCGCATCTGGAACAGTACCTCGCGCAACTGCATCGCCATCCTGACTGGCCACTCGCACTGGGTGATGTCTGCACAGTTCCACCCCAAGGAGGATTTCATTGTGTCAGCGTCCCAAGACCAGACAGTCCGCGTGTGGGACATTTCCGGCCTACGCAAGAATACCCCCAACTCCGCGCCGGGTACGTTTGATCAGTTCGACAACTTCTCTACCGTCAAATACGTTCTCGAGGGCCACGACCGTGGCGTCAACTGGGCCGCCTTTCATCCGACCCTCCCATTGATTGTCTCGGCATCCGACGACCGCCAAATCAAGATCTGGCGTATGAGCGAGACGAAGGCTTGGGAGGTCGACGCGTGCAGAGGCCACTTCAACAATGTTTCGACCGCACTATTCCACCCCAAGCATGAGCTTATCGTCTCTTGCGGCGAGGACAAGACTGTGCGCGTCTGGGACTTGACGAAGCGGTCCGCAGTGCAAACCTTCAGGCGCGAGCACGATCGTTTCTGGGTACTCGCCGCACATCCTGAACTCAACCTATTCGCTGCCGGTATGTCTCAACGTGCATATATGCAGCCTTAACTCAACCAAACGATCCCAGGTCATGACAACGGATTGATTGTTTTCAAGCTGGAGCGTGAGCGGCCAGCGTTCGCCGTGAACGGCGACACGGTGTACTACGTGCGAGACAAGTACGTGCGCTCATACGACATCAACACCGGCGCGGATCTCGGTTTGCTCAGTGTGCGCAAGTTCGGGAGTCCCTATGTTCCGCCACGAACGCTCAGCTTCAACCCTGCTGAGCGTGCCGTCCTGCTGACCATCTCCTCTGACAACGGGCTATACGAGCTGTCGGGACTGCCAAAGGATGCTGTCGGCGAGGTTAAGGACTCATCGACAGACGGGAAGCGGGGCAACGGCCAGGCAGCAATCTTTGTGGCGAGGAACAGGTTTGCCGTGCTGAACAAGGAAACCCAGGTAAGACACCGCCCCGAACACTGCAAAGCTCGCGTGCTGATCAAGAAGCTTCACTTGAGCAGCTTATTGAAGTTAGGGATTTGTCGAACTCTGTCGTCAAAGGCATCAAGCCACCCGTGCAGACCAACGAGATCTTCTACGGTGGTACAGCCAGTCTCATTCTCAGCTCGGCGTCCTCGGTTGTCCTATACGATATCCAGCAGCAGACGACGCTGGCAGAGATCACCACACCGCCCGTGAAGTACGTCGTCTGGAGCGCAGACGGCTCACTCGTTGCCCTACTCAGCAAGCACAGTACGTGTTCTGCACTCAGCCCCTTTACAAATCACGTATCCTGAGAATTAGCGATCACCATTGCGAACAAGAACTTCTCGCAGCATACCCTCATCCACGAGACTATCCGCATCAAGTCCGGTGCTTGGGATGACTCCGGAGTATTCATCTACTCTACGCTCAACCACATCAAATACTGCCTTGCGCAAGGGTACATTCCTCTTTTACTACGTCTGCAGCGCAGTTGTTCTAATACCCAGTCAGTGATCATGGCGTTATCTGCACTCTCGACAACCCCGTCTACCTCACGCGCGTCAAGGGCAAGACTGTACACTGCCTGGATCGTTCTGCGCGGCCTCGCACCATCACCATCGACCCCACCGAGTACCGCTTCAAGCTCGCGCTACTCCGGAACAACCACGAGGAGATGTTGTATATCATCCGGACGTCGAATCTCTTGGGCCAGAGCATCATTGCGTACCTGCAGCAGAAGGGCTTCCCAGAGGTGGGTCGAGTCCCCGTTTATATGCGTCCAACCTCTGAGACTGCGTGTCCAGATTGCTCTGCACTTTGTACAAGACAAAAACACGCGCTTCGATCTCGCCATCGAGTGTGGTAACTTAGACGTTGCACTAGAAACTGCTCAGGCTATCGATCGGCCAGACAGTTGGGAACGCCTTGCACAGCAGGCGCTGAAGCAGGGTAACCACAAGGTGCGCCGCCGTGATGTCGTTGCGTGACGGCCGTAGATGTCCTCTGACCCGAAGAGCAGATCGTAGAGAAGGCGTACCAGCGCACGAAGAACTTTGATCGGCTCTCGTTCCTGTATTTGGCCACCGGCAGCACCGAGAAGCTGACCAAAATGCAGAAGATTGCGGACGCTCGCGGGGACCCGATGTCACGCTTCCACAATGCACTGTATGCGGGCGACGTGCAGGGTCGGATCGCGGTACTGAGAGACGTCGGAATGCGTGAGTATTTGCGTCCCTTGTGCGAGGACGACCAGGGTTGATAGGATGACAGATTCTCTGGCATACCTCACTGCGAAGACGAACGGCTTGGACGACGTTGCGCTCGAAATCCTCGAGGCCGCAGGATTGACCGAGGCTGATGTCGACGACGTTCCTTCGTTCGGAAAGTCGACATTGAAGCCTCCTCCTGTCGTCACCTCGACGACCAACTTCAACTGGCCCTCACTGTCCACGGGTGAAAGCTTCCTCGACCGTGCGCTCGCTAACGGTCTCGAGGCTAGCGGTGACGCACCATATATAAACGGCCTGGACGGCAACGGAGCTGCGTCGGCTGCGTTGGACGACTGGGCAAAGGATGAGGAAGCTGTGGAGGACATCCCTGCCGAAGAGGGTGCATGGGATCTCGACGCCGACGCCGAAGACGCGGAGAAGGCTGAGGAGGAAGAGGAAGCGGTTGAGGAAGAGCCCGAACTCGGGGCAGGAGCTACGCCGGGCGTTAGCGAGACGGAGCTCTGGACGCGCAACTCACCATTTGCGGCAGACCATGTTGCGGCGGGATCCTTCGACACTGCGATGCAGGTATGTGCTGTGCTCACAACTATCGAGAATGTAAGTCTGACAGCTGTTTCACAGCTCCTCAGTCGCCAGTTCGGTATCGTCAATTTCTCCGCTCTCAAGCCCGCCTTCCTCTCTGTTTATCGCTCGTCGCACGTATACCTCTCACCCATGGCTTCCCTCCCTCCCCTCCAACTCCACCTGCGCCGCAGTCCAGAAGAATCATCTCCGAGCCGCGTCCTCCCTGTTGCTGTGCGCACGCTGCCCTCAATCCGTGCAGAGCTCTCAGAGGGCTTCCGCGCTGTCTCCGGCAACAAGCTGCCAGACGCGCAGACGGTCTTCCGCGCCGTGCTCCGTGCGCTGCTATTGGTACCCATCTCGTCTGACAGTGAAGCCAAAGAGGTGCGTGGTGGACTAACACGCGTTTCCGGCGTCCAGCTGATCGCCTCGTATTGTAGTGGCGCGACCTGGTCACCATGTCCCGGGAATACCTGCTGGGTGTGACACTGGAGATTGAGCGCCGCAGAGTTGCTCAGGAGGAGCCCGACAACGTCCGGCGCAGCTTGGAGCTCGCGGCGTATTTCACGAGCTGCAGACTTCAGCCCGCACACCTGCAGATCGCGCTGCGCAGTGCTATTGGGGTATTCGCGAAAGCGAACAACCATGCTACTGCTGCGAAGTTTGCGCGGCGGTTGCTGGAGCTCAACCCTGACCCGAAGATCGTGGCGCAGGTGAGTTTGGTGCGGTGGTCGAACTGTTGTAAATGCTGATGACGAATGACAGGCGCGGCAACGTATCGCTGCTGGGGACCGGAACCCACGGAACGCGGTGGAGATCGACTACGACGAGTTCACGGAGTTCGAGGTGTGCGGGGCGAGCTTCACGCCGATCTACAAGGGCTCGCCCGCTGTTCGGTGCCCGTACACCGACGCTGCATACCTGCCGCGGTACAAGGGGCAACTGGACCCGCTCACGGAGCTGACGGA
>MNAD01001675.1:0-24490 GCA_001895945.1 Trametes pubescens
AGGAGGAGTGTCGGAAATTGGTGGAGAGCATGCCTAACAGGATTGCAGCTGTTTTGAAGGCCAAGGGGGGCTATACCAAGTACTAGAATCCTGTATCTTGCCTTTCTAAAACACCTGTTACAAAACTGTTTCCAGAAGATGTGGGTAAAGATCATATCATAACATATGAAGTTCCTATTCGATTGACATGAAACAAGTATCTACGGAAAGCCAAGACATATAGCTACTAAATGCAATTTGAATCGTGACATTCCTCCCAGTCGTTGCGGAGATATTAATCAAAAGGCGCCGGATGGCCATTTCTGGAAACAGTTTTGTAAGGCACTGTATATCCACCTACAGTCGCTCGTGCCATCGGCGCACGTCGCAGGAATCGGTGACAGGGATCGAACGAGGTGCCAATAGCCGTATTTTTGACATATGAGCTATACATCCCAATCTGTCATCAAAGATATGTCAGTGTCGGTGGAAGCTTGTGCCGCAAAAACTCTGGGGTACGAAGGCAGAGCGAGGCCAAGCAAGACGGCGGGCGGCACTCCGAGAGTTCTGTAAAATACGATCATAGGAAGCAGATACCCCCGAGACATAATTGTCCGTTGTGCACGCGTCATACAGAACCACAAATGACCTGATGAGCGGAGTGCACCTCATCATAGCATGTCTTCGGAGGCAGTCGTTCCGCATCGATATCACTCGACGAGCCTCACGTCGCAGACATTCTGAGCGCAGTTATACTACTAGTCGAGAAGTCCACGAGAGTTTCCGGTACACGGTACGGCAACAGAACTCTGCTCCAGAGGTGAAGGTTCACGTCGATGCCGGAAAGATGATACTAGGGTTGCACGCGGACCGGCGCCGCACAGCTACCTCGAGCGGCTCCCTGATCACCGTCGCGCGCAGGTTCCCCACGCCCGCCCAAAACCTCGCTGCATCGAACCCGTCCACAAGCTCGACGTCGAGCAGCAGGAACACGCACGCGAGCACGAGCCGCGTCTGTTTGTACGCCAGCCGCTGCCCGACGCAGTTGAACGGGCCTGCGCCGAACGTCAGCAGCGCGTTCCTGTCGGCATCTGCCCCGGGGGCAAGCCACCGTGCGGGGTTGAATACCGCCGGCTCGGCCCCGAAGTTGTCTTCGGAGAGGTGCTGCGCGTAGATCGGGACAGACACGGTCGTTCCCGCGGGAAGGTAATGCCCGTTGACGGTCGCGCCGCCCGGGGGCACGACGCGCGGCAGTCCAGAGAAGACCCCCCCTAGCCTGAACGACTCTTGGATGACGGCAGTGAGGACGGGCAGGGCATCCAGCATGTCTGCGGAGGCTGAGGAGGCGGAGAGCGGCGCATGCGCGGGGAAAGCCGCGTGGAGCTCGGCGCAGAGGGTGCGGTGCCAGTGCGGGCTGGAGAGGATGAAGAAGAACACGAGTGAGGTCATCGAGCTCAGTGTTTCCGTCGCTGCGTGTGATGTAAGCCGCCTACATGGGGCGTTGTTGATCGATATTGTAACGCACCTGCAACGATGGCGGCTAGCGAGTCCGTCGCGAGCTCGTCCAGGCTAGGCTGTTCTGTGTCCTCGATCCAATAAGAGAAGACATCCTTGAACTGGATTCTCTCCGCCTGCAGACGTCGCTCGGCTTGCTTCAAGGAGAACTCTTCAACCTGCCGGAAGACAGAGGACGGAAAGTGCTTCAAGATATGGAACAACCAAGGGAAATGGCTGAAGCTACGTATCGGGAGTCAGCGCTTGAAACCCAGAGAGACACTTAACGACGCAGAACTACGCACAACTCGAATGACGCGAGCGAGATCATGGGTTTTTCTGCCAGGTCGTCGGGGTCGTCGGAGGCCAACAAGCTCTATTATGAAACATGTTTATCAGGAGACTGGACGAAGCAGCCACTCTACACACACCATCTCTGTGCCGTTTCCACCGAACGTGATGAGGGCCTGCCGTTATGTATTAGTAGGGGCTCAGCATACAAAGGAGAGTAGATACCTACCGCTGTATCAAATGACCATTGGGTGACGCACCTGACAAAGTCCACAGAACCCTTTGCCTGCGTATCCTCCGTCAACCGGTCGACGAGAGCTTGAGTGGTCCGGAAAAGGGGCTCAATGTACTCTTGAATACTGAGATCAACCGCGTCAGCCTGCACGCTCTAAGATTCACTACCCGCCTACATACGCTTCGTTGGACATAGCGTGATTCCACGGCCGCCGTCGCAGGGCGTGCCGGTCGCGCTCCCTGATGAAGAACACGCCCTCGCCTTTGAGGTGCAGGTCGTACACGTCCGTCTTGTTGAAGCACTGTGCGGACTTGTGGATCCTATACACAGCGGGCTTTGAGTTGATTGAGATGCTGTTCGGTCCTGCCGGGCAGCGTCAGCAGAGACATCGTAACAGCGAGCATACGGTGCATGTTGTTGCCATACTGGCACTCTGCGAGACCGGGTGAAGTTTACAGTGTCGTAAAGGCACGTGTTACCGGCCATGGCGAATAGAGCGGAACTCACCTGTGCGCACAACGGGCCCGTATATTTCGTGTAGCTGGCAGAGGTAGAGATGCCGCCTGAGGCGGGCAGCGGTGTACGCCAAGGGCAACTCGGTGACGCGGTTGAGCACTGGGCCGGGGAAGTTGTACAGCGGGTGCAGGGGCGAGATGCGATATGCGACAAAACATGTCCATAGGGCGGTAAATGTCAGCGAGACAAGGTATGCGGTATGCCCGAGCGTTGCGAAGAGGCTACCCTCCGGACGGAGAAAGATGGCGTATAGAAGGACCAGTAGAAGGTACGATGCCGCGAGGGTAGCTGCGGCGATGTCTCCTTGGACCATATGTCCTCGTAGGCATAGGAATAATGCCTATCGGTTCATTGATGGGTCAGTCGCAGTCGAGGCTTCGTACACGCAAACTAGACTTGACTTATGGAACCGCCCAATAATGCTGCAAAGGTCTCTGTGTTCATCGTGGTATGCATACGATGGTAGACGTATTGTGAGGCGACACGGCAAGGATCGCACACGTCTGCGATACATGGTGCACGACGCAGTACACAACAAGCGCCGGTCTCAAGGCACTGATGCTGCGAACAAATCTAGAGACCCTGCGGAGAGGCAGAGCAGGGTATAAAGGGGTAAGTTGATGAGCTCGACCGCACGAGAGCATCAGCGCAGTTCAGAATACGACCGGACGGCGAGAGAGCGGCAGTGGAGAAACCGGACGCAAGCGCCCAGCGTCAGACGATCTCAAGATCAGCCTGGTGCCAGGGGGTCTCTGCACGGCCAAGAAGCGCCCCCCAAAATAAGGTTGAGGGACCCTTTGTGGCGCTACGTATCTTTTCAGCTCCTCCTCGAGCGCTATCCAGCGGCCCGACCAGCGCGGCCACCATCAGAGTTCTAGCATTGCTGCAGAACTCAGAAGTACGGCGGGACAGGTAGCAACATCGTGATGATGAGCTATAGAATTGCTCAGGGGCACATCGATGTCTGGCGGCTGCAGATGCGCCCGTCTGAGCATCCCCGAGTGAGCGTTCAATTCAAGTTGCATGCCCAGGTGAGTATAGAGCAGCCCTACACAGTCCGTGATGGATCGCAGCAGCTGACTCGCACCCGAAGCCATGATGTTCGCTCTTCGAACGGATAGAGCAAACCGTGCACACCCGTCACAGCGTTCTCCATCTTAGAATCCCGGTGTCCGGCTTCGCTGTCTACTAGCATTCCCAGACACCGTCTCGAGCACCCTCACCCCTGCTTCGTTATGAACGGCCGCGACAAGCACAAAGTGTCTCAACCACTCTCGACCTCCTCTCCTCCCTACCCACTTCCCTTGCGAACACAAACACCTGCACGATGCCTGCTGTGCAACCTCCCGCGCGTGTCCTCGTCACCGGCGTAACCGGGTTCAGCGGCATCTGGATCGCCCGTGCACTCCTCGAGAACGGGTACGCCGTCCGCGGCACCGTTCGCTCCGAGGCGAAGGCCGTGCACGTTGCCAACCTCTTCAAAGAGCACGGCGACAACTTCACGACCGTCGTCGTTCCCGACATTTCCAAGGCGCGTACGCGCCTTGCCACCGCGTGTGCGAGGGCGGTGCACTGACACCCTGCCCATGTCCCTAGCCCAATGCGTTCGATAGCGCAATCGACGATTCGATCGCCGCTGTGGTGCATGTCGTGCGTTCTGTTTTGCCTCTTCGAGTCTTACCCCGCCGGCGTGCTCACTATGTGTGTACGCGCGAGGACAGGCAGGCGTGGCAGAGCTCAACAGCACGAGCTCCTCGGGTGCGATCAAGTCTCTCCACCGTCTACTTGGCCGTATACTCACCGCTCGTCCCCGCCGCCCAGACATCTTCGGGCCGAACACAGACGGCGTCGTGGGCCTCCTCGAGAGCACTCGCCAACACGGGTAAGCAACTTATGCCGCGCGTTGTGTGAGCGGACTCGCTGACTCGTCATTGCGCTTCGTAGCAAGAACGTGAAGCGGTTCGTGTACATGTCATCCGCGCAGGCGATGCTTGGCCACGAAGACATCTTCCACGTCTACACCGAGGTATGCTGCACCATGCTGTCTCAGGTGGGGATGTTCACGAGTTCTGCGCTTGTGCATAGGACGACTGGGCGGACAAATCTATCGCCCTCGCGAAGGAGAAGGGCAGCGAGGCAGGCGGCCTCGCGCTGTACCGCGCGAGCAAGGCGCTCGCCGAACGCGCGATCATCGACTTCGTGGAGAAGCACAAGAACCAGATCGGCTGGGACGCGACGCGGATCGTGCCTGCTTGGGTACGTTGCGCGCGCACCCGCCTCGACGTCGGGTTCTCTGACTAAAGCATCTTGCAGATCTTCGGAGTGAGCATTTTAAAGAGTCTTCCGTGAAATCTGTACTCAGCATCCATCACTCCCTCTGCAGCCGGTCATCCATGACGTAAGTCTCTGCGTCTCTTATGCGTAGCCCGCCGCTCACCCATCCTGTCTGCAGTGGAAGACCGTAGAGGACCTCAACCTGTCCTCCAAGATCATCTTCCAGCAGCTCACGACCCCGCGCACCGACGACAAAGTGAACGACTACGCGTCGGAGTTCGTCGACGTGCGCGACGTCGCGGACGCGTTCGTCGCCGCGCTCAAGGTCGAAGAGGCCGGCGGGAAGCGCCTCCTCCTCGACGCCGGCGCGTACACGTTCCAGAACCTCTGTGCGTATCCTGCGCTGCGCTCTCACTTTATTCCGCATTCGCTTGGAGCTGATGCGAGTGTGTGCGCAGACGACGCGGTGCACGAGACCGCGCCGGGCCTGGAGGGCGTCGTGCGCGGGAACCCGAACGCGCCGCCGTTCTCGTTCCCGGGCGCGTTCGTCGATTCGTCGAACGCGGTGGAGGTGCTGCAGCTGCGGCCGTACCGGAGCCTGGGGGAGTGCGCGGTGGACACGTACAAGAGCATCAAGGCGAAGTTGTGAGATACCCACGGCTGGAGGTTTGCATGCGACTCGGACGTGTTGTGTTTTACTGCTATGTACATATGTTGTACTCCGAGTGTGGCGGTTGTGCGCTTTCAATATCAATTATGACACCAGTACTGCCCTGGAGACAATCTCCCGCCTGCGCATGCCCATGACCAGCCTCGGTGAATCTGATGCGTAGAAGAGCGGCTCTGCCACGCTCAATGAGCAAAGCAAAGACATGTTGACGAGGGATGACGCGCTCCAAGTAAAGGTTGGAGTTGGCTTAGGTCCAGACGTACTATAGCCGCTGTACAAGTATGTCTGCACTAAGGTCCCTACCGGTGATCATGAATGGCGTGCTGCTAACTTCGCGAATATTGCTTGAGAAGATTGTATTTACAACATGCCATGCCCGAGCACGAGCGCTGGCAGCAAGATGGCAGGTACAGTAAGTAGTTGCGGCTTCCGGTGACGACTCAATAACAGCACAGCGATGCGGTGGTACAGATACAGTAGCAGTAGCAGCGACGAATAAACAATGCGGCCCGGTAGATATGCACGATAAAAATGAAGTCCGAATCCTGGATGTCGATGAGATGGTGAAATGGGAACAATGTAGCTGTGGGACTCAGTCGGAGAGCTCGTAGTACGTGCGGAACATGGACTCCGTGCGCAGGGTCGACGAGGAGATGACCCCGTGGACGTGGAGAAACAGGTTGGGGAAGCGGCGGGTGAAGTACGCGAGGAAGCCCTCGGGCATGCCTCCGAGTAATCGCTTCACGTTGTCCGGGAGGTCCTGGTAGTGGTGTTTCTGCGCCACCCAGACGTGCGTTAGCACCTATCGCGACAAGTGCAGGTTGGGGGACCGCTCACCTTGTTCCGCAACGCACGCAGCAGATCCTGCACAGACCGCCCGTCGTATTTCCGGAACTTGCCCAGGTTCTCGATGAACAGCTTATCGAGGCGTGCGTGCCAATCTGCGCCGACGACGTTGAACGCGCCCTTCTCGAGCGCGAGCAGGTTCGCGTCCTTCGGATCGCGGCACATGATCTCGAAGCGGTCCGACGCGTCCTGCAGGAACGTGAGGCGCTTGCCTGGGTCCCAGAAGTACGGGTGCAGCAGACAGTTCATCGTGTCCGGCCTGAAAGACCCGTCAGTCGAGCGATGCGATAGGACACAAGTAGTGGAAACTGACCGTTCGTATGCCTCTGGGTGAAGCATCCGCGTAATCAGGTCTACACCCTCCGAACCCTCCTCGCCGAACCGCTCTAGCCCCTCTAGGTTCTTTGCGTTCTTCAAGATGTTGAACTCCCTCTCGAACCGATCCCCGAACGGGTGCGCGCCGTTCGTGAGCACGTAGTAGTACAGGCAGCCCAGCGCGAAGATGTCGACCGACTTCGTGAGGCGTGTTGGCTTGCCCATAGGCGTCCCTGGGGCCGGCGTGCCCACGCTCCCCCGCGACGACTGCGACTCGTCCGAGCCCGCGTCCAGCAGGCTGACTTCCCCACGCAGGATCTCCGGGGCGCGCCACCCGACGGTGCCCGCGGCCATCGAGCCGTGCGCGGTCGGCAGGAAGCTCGTCTGGTCGAACTCGAGCTTCTTGCACAGCCCGAAGTCGGAGATGAGCATGCGGTGGCCCGCGTTCTCGCCCACGCCCTTCTTCGCGTACGAGATGAGGATGTTCTGAGGCTTGATGTCGCGGTGGATGATCTTGAGCGCGTGCAGGTGCCGCAGGCCGGACGTGATCTGGCGCAAGGCGCGCTTTGGCTCGAACGCGACCGCGATGTCGCGGAACTGGTCCGGGCGCTCGATGACGTCCGCGAGCGAGGCGGGGCACAGCTCGAGCGCGATGTACAAGAAGTTCGCGTGCGCCTCCTGGTAGTAGTACCGGATGACGTTCGGGTGGTCGTCCGATTCCTGCAAGACGTTCACTTCGCGCGAGGCGAGGGTGACGAAATCAGCGAGCATGCGCTTCACGGCGACCGCCCGTCCTTGCAACGAGCCCTTGTACACGACCGTTCCGTGAGAGCCAAGACCTACGGAAGACCGTGAGTACCGTTCAAGCGAGTTCGAAACCACACGCTTACCCAGTACATCATTTGAAACGGACAGAGTCGGCACGCTTGCCACGAGGGGTGACGGAGCCAGCACTATAGATGACGGTGTAACTTCCTTCGGCGTTTCTTGCGCGCCATTCGCTAGCCCGTCGGGAGGGGTTTTCTCCTCCCCGAGCACCTGGTCGACCTCATCGGCAGGGACAGCGATCGTGACATTGCCCTTCTTCTTCCTCCCTCGTTTGCGCCTGATCCCCTTGCGCTTACCAGGTGTGTCGAGCGCATCGCCCTCCTTCTCCGTGTCCTCACCATCCGGCAGGTCTTGCGAGCTCTCGGAAAGCGCGAGCATAGGTTCTAAAGCCTCAGGAGCAAAGACGACCTGCTTCGCAGGCTCAATGGAAGGGGTGGGAACCTCCTCGCGCGCTATCGCGTGTCCATTAGCCCTAGGCTCGGGCTCTGACGTGGCCGCAACAGCTCCCTCCGTGGCCGCTTTCTCACCATCCTGCACGGGCGGCGCGATTGATATAGGTGTCGTGCCTGCGTGCGCAGAAAGTGGAGCGGCAGAGCCGAGGAACTTGCGAATGTACACCCAGACCAGCACGGCGATTGCGCAGAGTGTGAACGCGGAGAGCGCCTGCGTTGGGGAGCTCATCCCTAGAAGCGCAGTCGGAGGGCGGGCTTCGACACGCGGCGTCTGCTGCACGCTGTCCCAGCCGAGAGGCGGTTGTATTGACACGTTGCTGTCCGTGTGCGGAGGGTCGGCGGGACGAGTGTCGTGTGTCGGCGGTACTCCGGGCACATCGCTGTAATTCGGCGACGGGGCCACAGAGGGCGCGCCGTCGAGGAGTCTGCTGATTCTCGACTGGCTGTCCGAGCCGAGCTTCCTCACGCCCGTGAGGCAGCGGATGTCACTAGAGCCGTTCTTGCACGCCTCGCGGAACTTGCGTTCCTTCGCGATGCGCCTGACGCTGTCAAGCTCCGGAGGGAAGTCTTTTCCAGAGTCGCTGGGGGAGCCTGGGGGAGGATCGAGCATCCGTCTACTGCGGGGCGAGTCGAGGTTGGCGTCGCTGAATACCACAAGCGGAAAGCGGTCGGGGCTCATGGCGTACAAGGAGCCGGACTCCTCGACCAGCCCGACGTATGCAGCGTCAAGGTTGGGTAGGCGGTTATGTTTCGCGGCGTCTGTCAGATCAACAGACGGGAGGATATCCTGTAAGCGCGGTTGGGGTTGTAGAAGGACAAATGGTTGCGAGCGTTTCTGTGAGCGCAGTACATCGAATGTAGCCACGCTGGGTTTGACCATTCGTGAGCACCCATGTCCGTGCCTTACTGATGTTGCACCTACATCGGATTGGAGAATACTTGATACCACATGGGATGTGCGCTCGCAGGAGGGCCCGACGAGTCCGGAGTGACCGTCTTGAACGAGATGATCTTGCCAGTGGGGAGTGATTGGATGTATGCATTGTCGGCGGTGCGCTGATAGATCGATTGGAGACCGTGGTCTTGCTTATTAGGTCCATATGTGGAAAATGACAGCCTCTGTACGTGCGGACGACCTCCAGATGAGCCCACAGGACGAGTATGGATGGATATGTGGTAATCTGTGCTGGTTAGCTTTCTACCTAACAGCGTAGCACCCGGAATTGACATACCTGTGCGGCCAATGAACACTTCGTGGGGAACGAACGGCTCTTGTGGGAGGTCTGAACTCTCTAGTTCATCGAGGTCGATTGGGGGAGGCGCCTGGGTAAGGTCCTCGAAAGGCATCCATGGACACTCAGAATCTACCGTCGCCTTGATCCTACCAGTCTCTAGCTCAATCAATAGAAGAGACGTCTCCTTTTTGCCGACGAAGACTCGTCTGTCCTCGTCTCCTGAGAAGCTGAAGGGAGACATGTCGACTAGCTGAGACATGGAGAAGGGGAGTCGTTGCAACGGACTGTCTGGGGAGGACATGACATAGATATCGCCAGACTGGGGCTCGACGACGTAGATCTCTTGCGCCGGGTCGTCCTCGTCCGTAATGTCTTGGTCGAGATCAGGGTGCTCGGTACGCACTAGAGGTCCAAAGGCTGCTGGGGCAGTCGCAGCTGCAGTGTCCGAGGACGATGCCATGGACCAGATAGACGCCCCCGACGTCCTGTTGAGGGCATGGAGTTTGCCATCTACCGAGGCGACGAGAACTATGTCCAGGAGCTCGAGGTCATCAGGTCCGCTAAAGACATGACCATCCCGGACGGCATTGACATGCGTAGACAGCTCGTTCCCCGGCGTTGATCGAAGAGCCAGAAATTCAGCGAGACATGTCCCAGCAGTAGCGAGTAGAGCAGAGAAGCTCGAGAGGGGCTTCATGCCATGCGAGGAGTGGGGATGGTGGTGGTGAAACTGTGAGAAAGATGTGTAGTGCTAAAGTCGAAGTCCGGACACGCCCACTCGACGACGAGGCAGTGTTTACCACCATATTGCTGTATATTTACACGGCGGCCTTATGCTCGCGGCCCAATGGTCTAGTAGTATGATTCGCCCTTCGGGTCGTACCCCAGTGTTACACTGAAAATGGGCGAGGTCCCGGGTTCAATTCCCGGTTGGGCCCTTTTTGTGTTTTGTCTCGTCGTCCGTACATAACGTCAAGTGCGCCTATACTCGCTGTGCACACCTGTGCGCATTCTATCCGGAAGAAGAATAGGGTGATTTTGAAGTAATGAAAAGTGGCTCCACCTAATGCAAAGTGGGGCGGTTTTACCTTGGGTAAGTGGAGCGCTCCTAATGTAATGTAAAGTCACTTTTCATTACTTCAAAATCACTCTAATGCTGAGGCTCTCCTACATGTCCACACCCTGCGAGTACCTATGTGTGATCCTCTGCAAATCCGAGTTCGTCGAACTTGTCGGATGTAATTTCGCAGTACAGCTTCGCGGAGCAAATATGACAGCGCCGGTTCCGCTCGGCCCGCGGCGATCGAAGGCGGTTCGCGTGCCTGACTCGGCGCAGCGCTTCGCGTGAGTGCTGCGAGAGTACTGCTCCTCCTCCACTCATCCCATCTTCCTGTCTTCTCTCATCTCTGTCTTCTCATATATACCCTGCAACGGCCAGCCCTCGAGTTCCGAATCACTCGGTTGTCTTGCCTATTTTCTTTTGTGCACTATGTCTTCCGCAGGGCCCAGCAGACCTCGCGTCGTCACCCTGACTGCTGATCAGCTGCTCGGCACAAGCCTTACGCCCACTCGTCCTCATAACAAGCACAAGAACAGCAGTAGTACACCGCGAGTACTCACAATCGAAGATCTTCTAGGTTCCGGTCTCACTGTCGCACGACCACCCTCGCGACCCGTTACGCGTTCTGCTCCACGGGCCGCTCCGAGGCCCTCATCCTCCCGGGCCTCTGGATCCTCGAGTGCCCGCAACACCCCCAATCCCCGCCTCGTGCGAGTCACTGCGGATGAAGTCCTGAGGACGGGTATACCGGTGCGCACACTGCAGGCGGTGAAAGCCCGATCGCAAGTCCTCTCGGCCGAAGAACTCTTGGCAACCCCCAGCTCGCGCATCTCCACCCACCCATCTCCTCAAACCCGGGGTCGTGCAGCTGTAGCTCAGTCTGGCCAAGGATCGAGCAGAGGAGGCGGCAGCAGCGGTCTTACGGCGACTGCTGCCAGCGCCGGTCGCAGCGCTGGGGGATCTTCGGTGGCAGACTCTCATGGCACACGATCAGCAACTCAGCACGCAGGCCGTAACAACGAAGCCTCAGGGCATTCCCAGAGCCGCAACCCTCGCGCCGCTCGCCGTAGTACAAGTCTGGGCTCTATGCGGACACTCCCCATATACACACAGGAGCCCGGCGATTCCGAGGTGGTCATCGACCGGTGAGTACTCTATCTACATATTCACACTATCGTACGATGTGTCCTTTGAGCGATTAAAGCGTGGTAGGTTCTGTCCTACCATTGCCACACGTCTAAATACGCATCCGCAGGACGGCGCCGTCGGCCTCGGTGCTCGTATGCTCGTAACGGCGTACATCTGTCCACACAATCTATTAGCCAAATTCCTCCTCACCTCACTAACGTGGATGCTGATAATCGAAATCTCCTTTTACAGTGGCGCGACCGAGCTCGAGGATGACGACGAGATCCCGATAACGGTTATGTCTCCAGTAGACGAGAGCGAGCCGAACGGAGACAACTCCGCAAGCGCCGGCCCGACGTCCTCCTCGCCAGGTTCCCCCAGCGAGACGGAAGGAGCGTCGTCTAGTCGCCAAGTCAGTCCTGGTGACGCGATGTCGCCCGTCGCGTCATCTCTCCCAAACGACCTCACGCCGCTGCCACCATGGACGTCTATATACGCAGACGCGGCTCCGTCGTACGAAGCGGCGATGAGTACGCCAAACCTCCACATCTATCGCGAGCGTCAGGACAACGTCCCGCTACCTCCCTTAACGAATCCCGCGCTCACAAGCCCACCCATCTCCGATGTCACACCCGCTAGTCCCATCCATACGTCCATTTCACCAACACTTGGCCCTTCGGTGTCGTCTCCAGGTTCTCCCGTGCTCAACGTTAATACTGCTTCCACGTTGTCCCCTCCCGGGACTACTTCTCCGCGCCCGACAGTTCGGATGGTGACCCCGCAAGCTCCGTCCGCCACGCGTACCTCGCCTGGCTCGCGGAGTCCAGCGAGTCCATCCAGCCCATCCGGAGAGCGGGGAGATGGGGCCGAGACGCCGCGTCGCCGATTCGGATTCATGTCTCTCTTCCACTCGCGCAGCTCCAGCCGTCTCCGCGCTCGTTCGCACTCGCACTCGTCGGCGCAGGCACCGTCGTCGAGCCCTGGCTCTGGCTCGGCGGCGCCGTATCCCGGTCGCGTCGCGTCGCCGGACTTGCTCTCGCCGCGGCCGACGCGACCGTTTCACCGCTTCTCCCAGTCCGCATCCGGGTCGATGCTGAACCTCTCGACGTGCTCGCGCGCTGACAACTAGACCTCCATTACCGTTAGAATGTACTCTCGTTCATCTCTTCCCTCTCCGCTTTATATAACATAATATGTATCACAACTCCATGCACTCCTCTCATCATTTACCCAGCGCCTTTAGAGCGCCCGTCACTTCATACTTCATCATCTGTACACACATTGCGCTGGCTACGACCATTTGACTCTGGACACTTACACACTATTCTCCTGTAGCTATTAGCTCTGCACTGGGCATGACGGAAATAGGATGTGTCAATTCAAGTTCCTGAATCACGGCGTCGGCAACAGCCTCGTCCTTCTTGTCTTTCCACCCTATCCTTCTCCCCCTCTCCTCCGCTCTTCTTCCACCTCTCCTCTTGTGCTGTACTTTCTGTTTGTCTGTGTCTGTAATCTGTCTGCGTTGCACTCGTCAACGCCGAAACTCACGCCCTAACGGTCTAATGGCAACCGCCATGTATCATCACACTTGTGCGCTCCTTGTGCTCCTGGTGGCCTCTGCATCACTCGATGTCCTCGCTGCACCGGCTGTATCTCGTGTCCAGCGGAGACAGCAACAGGAGGGCTCGATGTCCATCGGGCCACAAGTTTGGGTGCGTGCTCTCAGTCTCCACCGCTGGGCGTTAGAAACCGGCTCTGAAGGCGCCGCGTAGATACCGCTTGTCGTCATCGGCATCCTCTTCGTCGTGGGCGTAACCCTCGCGTGCGGGAGCCGCCACTTTCGCAGATTTTCGAACTGGGGCACTGGAGCTGCACAGGCGGCGGGGGCCTCGAGCGGGACGACGCCTGCAAATGCGCGCGAGCTTACTGCGGACCAGCTCGCGGGCACCAACGGCACCACCACAAATAATGCTAGCGGGGGAACGAACCGTGCGCGGAGGCCGAGACGGACACGCCGTACCCCCAGCCAGATCTCGACGCACTCGCTGCCAGCGTACAACAAGGAGCCGGGGGAGCAGGAGATTGTGATCGTTCGGTGAGTGCGGTCGCAGTATCATGATATCATCCGTGGTGCGGCGGTCATCACTGCTTGCAATCTTGCTATGGCATTATGCTCGCTCGCGCAGACCGCTCTTGCTACAGTGGAACGTAGCTGTCCTCATCGGGAGGGTCGATAAGGCGCACTCAGTCCAGTGAGGCACTTACTGGATAGGTTCCTGCCCCAGGTACTTACGTCCCAACGCCGGGGCATCCGTGCTTCTGTGGCGTTCCGGATCCTGCACTTTGAGTGCATTCGCACCTGCTGTGGACTTCGCTGCGTCGGGCGGTGGCATATCTCTGATCGGAACAGGTAGGAAGTACTGGCCTGTGCCAGGGCGTGTTCCTGCTTCATCTCTCTACGGAGTGCAGTGCGGGATATTCTTGCGAACATGCTACACAGCGACAGATGTGCTAACCCCGACTTTACAGGGGTGCGGAGGACATGGAGGATATGCCGATACCGATCACGGTGACCATGCCTGCGGTCGACGAGCGCGCGGACACACCCGACGGATCGTTCGACAACACCCGGCCTTCGTCCGAGTACGTGGCCATGCCGGAGTCGCCCAACGACGAGCCGCTGCTCCAAAATAACGAGCAGCACTTAAACGTAGCGTCGAACGACTCCGCGCCGCGCAGGAGCTTCGACAGCGCTATGAGCTCTGACGAGAACGCCGCCATGCACTACACCGATGATGCGCCACCGTACGAGGCGTACGAGGCTGTTTCGCTTGATGGTCCGGAGTCCCCGGCGTCACCTCCGTCGTCGGCCGCCCCGCCGACCGCAGGCGCGTCTGGGGGACAAGGGTCGCAACAGGCGCCCGCAGAGCAGCCGGGATCGACGCGCCGTCGGTCTGTGTTCAGGTCGATCTTCAACCCGCGCAATTCTCGCCTTTCGCCCCCTCCGGTACCTACCAGCACGGATTCGCATGAGCCGCGGACCAGCAGCCACACGCGCGACGGGTCGAATCCCTCCATCGTCTCCCTTGCGCCGTCCGAGCGCCCGCGGAGCCGCGTCCGGCACCGGCCATCCCAGTCGGGCTCGGGCTCGATGCTCAGCCTGCTCTCGCGCACGCGCTCGAACAACAACCTTGCCGCGGACCGGCTCAGCTCGCCCTCGATGATCAGCCTCAACTCGATCTCCTCGCCGCTGTCGCACACGCTCGTACGGACTGACTTCACGTACCCGAAGAGCGGGCCGACGCCCGAGCAGCTGAAGCTCATCTCCAGCAGAGAGAGCTTTGCGCGGTTCGGCGTGCCGTACGGACGTGACGCGATAGCGTTTGCTGCGTCGTCGAGCAGGATCGAGCTGGAGCCGCCTCCTGGGTTCGAGGAAGTCGCCGGGACGAGTGGGGCTGCGGACTCTTCCTCTACTGAGGCGGGGAATGATAGCTCCAGCTCGGGTCTCCCTTCAGGGATTGAGAGCGCGGAGACGGTCGAGGCCGAGTCAAGCTCGTCGGGCGATGATGTTCCTGCACCGGCAGTAGAGACCGACCCAGCAACACATTTGGACACAAATGAAGTAGTTGGAGTCGCTGCTGTTAACGACGCAGACGTGTCACCGTCTACAGAGGCTACCTCTGCCGCTCAGCCGTCTACGTCGTCCGCCAGTGTAACTCCCGCTCCGGCAGCCGCTTCAGCATTCTCAGAATCTGCAGGCCCGACCTCGCCTCCCCCCTTGCTGTCGCCTCCCGTGAGCGCATCGGCAACATCCCCCACCGTGTCCAACGCTCCGCCGTCCGCGTTCAAGGGCGCCTTCAATACCGGCTCACTCCCCACACGCACCGCATCCCGCGCAAGTTCGTACATGTCGTTCGCCACCGCCGAAGAGTCGCTTCCCTCGTCCGAACCTCCCACTCCGGGTGCGTCGCACTATGACCTGCACGTGGCCGATGACGCGTACGGGAGCGCAGCGGAAACCCCGGTGAATGGCTCCTCACCGACGACACCACGACTCGAAACACGACACCTGCATGAATCCACGGACACGACCATCACGCCCGACCGATGAGCCTCTAGCCGGCTTGTCGCACACCATGCCTCCCTCCCCCCACAAAGTCGATAGGACTGGTCGGGTGTTTCCCCCTGGACTTTTCTATTGTTTTATCTGAGATCGGATATTTCCCTCATATACGTCTACTTGGAGTGCCCTCATGCTGCTCTTTCTCCCCTACTCCGATCTCACCACCTTGCCTTGCGAGGCGGGCGCGCCTTAATTCCTGCACCTGCTCACGCCCCTCGTCGAGCTCCTACGGTCGCGTAACGGGCGCCCCGCCGCTGCCCCTCACCGCATGCATCGATTTCCCGTCGTACGAGCTCCGTTTATTTTTCTTGTCTGCCCTCGCATCTGCACATTGACATCTGTACCACCACCATAGGCTCTATCTCCTGCGACACCTACTGCATCTACATCTGCATCTCTCCCTCTCTACATTTATCTCGGATTTCTGGCATTATCTATCGTCCTGCTGGTTAATAGACCCCCTCCCCCTCCCCCATCCCCATCCCTACCGGATAGAGCTTATCCCTGCGTTCTGCTATCCTCGCCACTTGGCCCCTGCTGGGTTGCCTGCACCTGTTGCTTATACTGTGTTTACGATATCGAGTATGACATGCCCGCTAGACTTCGGTGTGTCGTGAGGCTCATGGATTTGCTCGCCTCCGCTTCGTGGGGTAAGTGCCTAGTAGGCGGCTTGACATGTCGACGCCGCAGTGCATGAGCGAGAGGGAGCGCCGCCGCCTTCGAAATGTCGCATCTGCACGCAACGCGTTGTCCAATGAATTAACACGGACTTTGCGACAAGCAGTCAACCGCAGTCAGCCTCCTCAGTCTGCATACTTTTTGCTCAGGTTGTGGTATGCCGGCGACGAGCATTGAAACAAAGAGACGATCGTGGAGGTGAGACTCACCGTGAGAGTCAATGCGAGAAAGAGTGAAAGAGAGGGAGCGCAGCGCCGCTTGCATAGCCGCCGACTCCCTTGCTACATACCTCCACCACTTGGGTCGCCTGTCCGCTTTATCCAGGTTGTTCTCGTTCTCTATGGAATACAAAGACTACGGATCGATCCAGTCTACAGACATGCGCCGAACTATCTGCGTTGAAGCGTCACTCAAGGCGGCAGTGCTTCCGAGTCGCAGTCTGCCCAACTGCGGCCTGGAGAATCTGCACGACGATGTCTTCGATGCCATTCTTGGGATGCTGCTAAGCGACCCCACGAACGACGCGATTAAAAACCTCTCCTGCCTATCTCGTGGCCTCCGGAATCTGTGCCTGCCAGTGCTGTTCCATGACTGCGTTATAACCACCCACACAACTTACAACCGGTATCTACCCCCAGCCTATGCCCGCCCTTACATCCGGTGCGTGCTCCGTTCCACTTCGAACTGAATATGCTCCGCTCACGAGTCTTGGTAGGCATGTCATCTACATCCAGAACTACTGGCCGCCAGGCTGGGACGATAAGTTCGGCATCGAACTACCGCACCTACCGAACATCCACACCGTCACTTTTCGCAAAGTCGACTGCGGCGTTCCCTGGTCCATCATCGCAGCCTGTCTGGAAATACCACACATCAAATCTATTCATTTCCAAAGTAACGCCATGTGGACCAACTCCCCGCCGTTTCCCCAAGCAGAAGTCGCGCAGGCTTCGAACAGACTCACCACCTTGTCCTATACCCCCTACACCTGGAGAGAATCCATGAGTGCGCTTGAGAAGTCCGACCTCGCCGTGGAATATGATCTCGAAGCGGCGTGTCTATCAGGACTTCTCTTCGGCATGACAGCTACTGCGGAGTCGCTCACCCTCCCCTTCGAGACTGCCCCCCTTTCGCGTATGTCGGAGTCCCTCTGGCCGCGTCTTCAATCGTTGTCGCTGTACGGCCGGGCGCTTGAGGGTGCGCCTGCTGTCACGCTGTCATCCCTTGTTCACGGCATGCCCTCTCTCCGACGACTTTCCGTCAATGTGGCCGCGTTGTCGAGTTCAAGCGACCAAGACGAAAGAAGGAGCTCATCCTCTACATCTACCATGCTTTACCTCAGATCCCTCACTATTGCTTATCCTGATCCCGACGACGCCATATTCTCCATGGTGGGTGCAACACTCAGGCACCTGTCCCTTCGCGATTGGCCCAGGTACTACTACAACCTCTACTGCCCCGGCGATGCTATATGGGACGCGCTGCTCTTGTCATCATCATCTTGCCTGAAGATCCTCAGACGCATGAACCTGACGCGTCTGACGGACCTAGAACTCGTATATCAAGCGGATAATGCAGAGGAAGATCTCCTTCGCTACCTCTCTTCGGAAATACCCTACTTGGCGCACCTGGAGATCCACCGTTACAGATCAGACGGGGATAGCTGTGTTCCATACGTAAGTCCGCACGAACGTCTACGAACGCGGCTTTATCTAACGTATCACGCAGGGGCGTATCGCAAACATCCTAACTGGTCTGCGTTCGCTCCACACACTCCATCTCAACCTCAATTTCGACGAGACATGTGGGATATACTGTAATAAATCCCATCTCCGTGACCATTGGCGCCAGGAGCTCGAGGCAATTGGCTTCGAAATACTGCACATCACGCAAACCGGTCCCGAGCTGGCGTTCATTGCACTCTTGCACCATCGGCAGGTTAACAGCCAGTGGGTCGAATTCTATCCTAGCTGGCATGCCAAGGGATTACACGCGGACTGGGACGACGCGGGTTTGCGTGGGTATGCAATACAATTCCTTTTTCCACAACTTTACCGTTAACCATGCTTGCTTTAGGGACTCGGAGCCGCTGCCATATGTGCCCTTTATCTGCCGGTAGCTGTCATTTCCCTCTTGTCGTTCTTGCCCTGGCCGCCGGTTCTTCAGGGATTCGAAGTCGTTGCGATACGTGCCCCCTCGAGGCACTCCTTGTGACAATAGTGCGATCAAGCCGGGATCGTTGTTCGAACGTCCCCCATCCCGTGCTTTTGAACACTACCCACGCAAACGATGGGTTGTCGCACAACATGGGTCCGTCCAATCAAATGGTTTCGATATTCGTTCAGAACGCGCTAGGGTTCTGACGGACTTGTTCTATCCGTTACATCTGCTATTTGGGGCTGTTTTACCCTGTGTATATATTCGGCAGCCGTACGAAGTCGTGCGAGGGGCGCATGTCCGCGCCTGCTCGAACTTGAAGCGGACATGAGTTTGTCTATGGGCGGGTCCTCGTGTCGCTGACGGTGTCATGCGTCCCAACGCTTCTCACACTCCATGTAATCGGATTTCGCATCGCGAGGCCAGTATTGTTATGGGTTTCGACTGCGCAACCACAAGTTTTGCTACAAAGGTCGCCTCGGAGCGGGTGCAACGAAATCCCGTCCATCGCGAAGTACCCACAACACTTCAAGTTCATCGCCGCTCAATCAACGAGAGCACAGCTTCCACTCCGCCCATAACATAGAGCACCCCGTTGGCTCTTCTGCTGTGTTCCTCCTTATGTCGCCACACATGCTCAACGATTTTTGCGCGGGTATGAAGGTAAGTTTGGGCGGTGGAACTCCTACGGCAGCACTGATTCACGGATCGAACACGCAAACGCCGTTTCTCACCATACTGCTCCCTATCAGGCTTGCGCTACGAGGAACAACATTCGTGCTTTTCCCGGGGCGCCGCATGGTAACTACATCAACGAGCAGACCGGCGAACTCTTCGACTTCTCTGCCGGCGACGACGTTGAGGTAGCACGCCCCAAGCCGCAAGCGGCGCAGCGCGGTCTGAAGCAGGCGCCTCGGAATGCGATCAACGCCGCCAATGCGAAATCCACTGTGATACCATATGATCTGTACAACGTGCAAATTGTACGACAACGCAATCACACCGACCGCTCAGGCTTCACAGAATGTCTCCGACACTCACTCTCAGACCGCATTTATGTAGCCTTTTCTGACTACGACACTACTCTGGCGGCGCGTCAATCCACTTGAGACTTGGCCGGGGTACGTCGGTCGTTCTATTACTTGGAGTTCTGCAAATCCTAATGGCGTCGGCCACACCTTGAAGCGAACATCAATCCTTCATATTCATTCTCCTCGGATGCTCCGCCGGCCTAGATGTTGCACAACGCTTTTGACGGTGTTTTGACATCGATTGACTGAGGTGGTCCTCAGGCTCCCATCCACACGGGCTGCAGGTAATCATATAGCAGGTCGCGCTGCAGTTCGTCACCTTACATCGGCCGATTTACGACGCACTGCCAAGAATTCCAGCGTTCCTCTGGCTCGCGCGAGAACACGCGCACCTCTCAGCATCGCCCTCTGTACATCCTATTGTAGCCAACCTCCATAAACATCACGTGGACTGCCATGCATTCATGGGGCGTCGCGGCGGGCGATGTGGTACAACACGGGACGCCCGATTTCGGGTTGGCACGATCGGCCGAGTCTAATGAGGGCGCAGTGCTCGATCAGCGCGATCGGCGCTTGCTCTGTTCTACCGCTGGGATTCGCATCCGGCCTCATCCAACAGCTGCTACAAGTACATCCGCAGAACCTACTTCCTCGAGCTCGGCGTCCTCGCACTCTCGTATTGCCACCCAGTCGGCCGTTGCGGTAGAATGAAGCACTTTCACTCAGTGTCAGCTGCCGGACCGGGGAGCTTGGATCCGGAGAGTCGCCCTCGGTTAAGGTGACGATGCGCACGATGTCCTGAAGGTACCATGAGCTGTTGGTTGTCTTTCCAAGGTTCCAGCACGACGCAGGCTGCGCACTGAGACGATCAGTCGTGCATGATGTTCTGTAAACGCACTAGCGCATTAGCGAGAGTGCTTTTGAGAGCGGAGCGGCGTCCAGGGGTTCGCGCCGAGGGGTCATGTGCACGACAATGATTGGCACAGAAAGTACCCATCCCGACGGAACGTCTACACCCTGCCATTACGTTACGCGCGGTATATATGCAGCCCTCCCACACTCGCGCCCCCCGGTCTCGCACTCACTCGCCCCCTCATCGACTTGCACCGAGCTCAACACGCCGACACATTTGACACAAGATCCGACGAGACAGAGACATGGCCGAGATACATGCAGATGGCGGGCCGCTTCCCCCGATCCCCGATGACCTCACCATCCCTCAATTCTTGCTTGATTCGCATCACCCCGCACGTCCGGTTTTGAAGAAGCCTCAACCGTGGTTGATTGAGGAGGCAACTGGGCGGGAAGTCGGCTCTGACGAGGTGCGTACTGAACGGTGTGGCACGGATGCACCGGAGACTGAGCACCGTATGAAGCTGCGCGCGAGGACATTCGGCCTAGCAAACGCGCTGAAACTCCGCTGGAATATCAGTGAGTCCCTGCTACATCTGTGTGTATAACAACTTCCGACCAGTGCAATATAGGCGAGGATGATGTTGGTGCGTTCATCTGCGGTGCCCCTGTTTTTGATGTATGCCGAGCGCATTTGCAGTTTGTATATTCGGACAGAATCATATAGGTGTGTGCCGGCTCTGCCTTACCGTTACGACAAAGCAACGTACTGAACCGTAATGACCCAGATTACCCTGTTGCCATCTGGTTCGTACTTTACGGATTCATGCGAGCCAGAATGTCAGCGACGTTCGCATTGCTCATGACTCTGTAGGGCCGTCCACAGATTAGGGGCTATCGTAACGTGAGCAACCCGGGCGAGTGGCGTCCATCTAATGCATACCAGAGGAAAACCGTGGCTAACATGGCAATCCTCTAGTGGCGCGAATCCTGCCTACACCGCGGACGAGCTACTCTACCAGCTCACAGCAACGAAGGCGCGAGTGCTCATCGCGCACCCAGGGTCACTACCTGTCGCGCTCGAGGCTGCGCGCGGCGCGAGAATACCCCTAGACCGCGTCGTTGTCTTCGACGCGGTGCACGGGGCGAGCAACACCACTGTACATGAGCTGATTGCGGAGGGCCTCGAGCACACGCAGCAGTTCGTGGAGAGGCGGCTGCAGCCTGGGGAGGGCAAGCGGAAGCTCGCGTTCCTCAGCTTTAGCAGCGGGACAACCGGGAGACCGAAGGTGCGCATCTTCGTGACTTGCGTTTCTGTGTGGCGTAAGGCTGATGTGGCTCGCCAGGCCGTTATGATCCCGCATTACGCTGTATTGGCGAATGTGATCCAGTTGGCGCATTGGACGAAGGCGAAGGATGAGAGCAGACCTCTCGATTTGCAGAGACATAAGCCTGGTAGCAGGAATCTTGCAGGTGAGCAGCGCGTCGTGTTACATTATCGTCCAGCTAATAATCAAGGATCGATTAGTCCTTCCCTTCTACCGTGAGTACACATTCTCAATTTGAAACACTGCGGGGAGCTCATGAAGTCCAGATATATACGGCCTCGTCGTCGTACTGCACTTCAATTGCTTCATTGGCGTGAGCCTTCACTCTGACGCATAACTTACACGTACTGTACTGAGCGCATCCGCAGACGACGCTCGTGGTTGTGCAGAAGTTCAACTTCGAGCAGTTCCTAGAGAGCATCCAGCGATACCGCATCACAAACCTCTGGTCTGTCCCTGCTTTCTTATGACACAGCGTTCCTCCGAGCTGACGAACACGCAAGCCTCGTCCCACCAATGATTGTACTGCTATGCAAGCACCCTGCGGTGCCGAAGTATGATTTGAGCTCACTGCGCATGCTCATGAGCGGCGCGGCCCCCCTCACCGCTGAGCTCGTGAAGCACCTCATGGCGCGCTTACCCAACTGCTGGATTGGCCAGGCGTACGGTAGGCCTCATCTCCTCTTCCGCGTTCTCCCCCTGCTGAAACGCGCGGAATACGCAGGGATGACGGAGACGTGCACCGCGGTGACGTTTCCGCAGGTCGACCAGCGCACGGCGACGCTAGGCAGTGGAGGGTTCCTCCTTCCCGGGTGCAGGGCGCGCGTCGTCAAGCCCGACGGATCCCTCGCGGCTTTCGGCGAGGCTGGGGAGCTCGTCGTGACTAGCCCAAGCGTAGCGATTGGGTATATGAACAACCCGGAGGCGTAAGTCCGACCTGTCTGCGCGTGCATGGGGCGAGCTGACGCCCTATGTAGAACCGCGGAGACGTTCAAGGATGGGTGGGTCTCGACCGGAGACGAAGTGTACTTCAACGAGCGCAAGGAGATATTCGTCGTTGACCGCATCAAGGTCCGCCTCTTCTCTGCCGCGCTAACCTGCCTGACCCCTCGCTAACCCCCACGCAGGAGTTGATCAAGGTGCGCGGGTACCAGGTACCACCGGCAGAGCTCGAGGGCCATCTGCTCGGGCACCCAGACGTCGACGACGTGTGCGTCGTCGGCATCCCGGATGAGTACAGCGGCGAGCTCCCACTTGCATTCATCGTACCCAGTGCGGACGCGCAGACGCGCATGGATGCAGGGGGCACCCGCGCGCAGGACGACGTGCGCAAGGCGATCTTGAAGCACGTTGCGGACCACAAGACGAGCTACAAGCACCTAGTGGGGGTTGAGTTTATCGACGCGATCCCGAAGAACCCGAGCGGGAAGCTGCTCCGGCGGTTCCTGCGCGACCGCGCGAAGGAGCTGCGCGAGAGCGGGAAGCTCGTGCTCAACGTGCGCGCGAAGTTGTGAGGGGGTTGAGATGTATAGTTGTACTTATGCATTTAGAACAAATGAGGCTCTATGTACGTTTGGGCAATATTGTGCGTCGCACTGTCCTCGCTGTCGACGGTTACGAAGAGAACGAGCAGCTGAGACATCACTATAGAGGCTAGGTTTGAGGTGTTCGACTAAGGTAGTAACTAATCGCATTGATCGTCCCTAATGTTATAAATAAAGCCGGCCCTAAACTGACTACTAGTAAGCATAGTATTCGATGTAAGTTCAATCCACTCCGTTACCATCCACACTCCCATGCCAGACCACGAACGTACTTCTCTGATAGCCCTCTACATGGGAAACTTTCGTCATGTCGAGGAGAAAATCATAGGTTTTCTCTTCTGCGTAGAACAGAGCGACGAGGTCTAAGAGAAGATATCATGCCGTTCAGCGCATCGTTTTACCGACACTTCTGGCTGAGTTCAACAGTGGCGTTGAGTGGTGCTGAGTGCTCACTAACTCTCCAGCTAGACTACGAAGAACACCTATGAGTTGGAAATTGCAATAAACTCCCGAGGGCGGCGGAGAGCATGTCTGCGCCGTGTCACGAGCAGTCCGCTCCGGAGCGCCATACAATTTCTAGCGGTCACTAGCCCCATATAAACAGGTGCATCATCTTGCTGAGAAAAACTCTATCGCCCACGACACCTAGCCGGGAGAAGCGGGTGCGTGGAATGTGCGCACTGCGCGCGTGCATCTGCTGCCGTGCCCACCCATCGCCGGGCGGCTGCGTCGCGGACTTCTCGACTTGTATCAGAAGGAAGCTGCGAGGCGATACCGTCACTCCACACGTCGTACAAGGTAAACTGTTCCGGCGTGAGCGCGGTTCTATCACAAGCCTCACCTATAATGAGCTGGTGAGCCAGACCGGAGTATCCCTCCCGTCCGGTTCGCCATGTCTGCCTTCCCAACGGCGGACCTCGCTAGCGCTCCGCTGTTTGCCCCCGTCTCGGAGCGGCTAACCGTTGCAGAGCGCATTAACCTATCCCACGAGCGTGCGAAAGCCATCGGATTGCGCTACGGTGGGTCCTGACTACATGCATTCACTCTGTACTACAGCTAACGACGTGCGTGTGTGTAGCGCTCACGATTGAGGATGTCCTCCAGCCGTCGAAGAAATTCTGGGACATGTACATGGATTACATCGTGACCCACGACGGCGGAGCCGTTGCGCTCTTCAGCATCCAACTCAATCTCATGGCGGGCACGCTTGCGCCCTTCGCGCAGAAGCGTCCAGAGCTGCGGCCACTCCTGGAAGACGTCCTCGCTTTCCGCGTCTCGTACGTTGTTTTGGAGTTTCGCTCGCAGACGGGATATCTGATCACAGACCACAGGGCGCAGTTCATGTTGACAGAACTAGGTCACGGTCTTGATGCGGCGAACATCGAGACGACTGCGACTATGAAGGACGACGGAAGCTTCGATCTGCACACGCCCAACGCTAATGCTGCGAAGTG